>JBAMIG010016660.1:0-10074 GCA_037177335.1 Kiunga ballochi | reverse complement strand
TATATATAAAAATAAACCAATAAACCAAAATGTATAAAATACAGAAAAACAATTAAACATGCCTGTGAGCCATTGACCTCAGTTGACCCTGTGTTATCAACTAATAGGATTTCTGTGATGTTCACTGGGACATTTCCTGTTATCGTGATCAAGGCGGTGACGTTTTCGCCTGACAACAGCAGAGTATAGTTTATACAGTATCATTGAAAGACAAGACAAAGCCTTAAAGTGTTATTATCACACTCGGAGTAGGAATTAATTTAAATTAAACATTATTAAAAAATTCAAACCAAATAACTTTCTAGGAAATGCAAAAAAATAAAAAATAACCTGTTGAGTAGGGAATTTATGTGGTTATGAAGGACAAACTTAAAGGATTAATCTAATTTGGCCTCACCAACCAAGGGGCGTCCTGTCCTCAGAACCAAACTTTCGTGAACTCCTGACTTTATTTCAACAAGTTCATACATGAAGTTTAAAGAACTTTGACCTAATGAGCAGACACAGACACAACAGCGGGTAAAAATGCAAAACATCTCCACACTAAGTAGCTAAATTGGCATTTTGCTTTAAATTTGCAGCTAAAAACCTGAAATTTTGATGGAGTAGCGTTGATCTGCTGTAACAGCGATTCTCCATAAGCCTGTTTGATTCTGCGTTTGAAGGGCTAAGTGGTAAAAGGTCCCCGTTTTTTCGAAGGAGGCCAACGGGCCACTGGACTGGCTGGAATTCTGAGATACTCCTGGAAAACAGAGAAACATTACTGACTGTTGTATGACATGTCCTGACATGTAAATGATGATGATGATGAAACACCACTACCGCTGGAGCTGGTGACAGTGAAGGAAAGCGACGAGGGTCCGTTGATATAAGCCACCGTGTTGCTTAGTGAGCTGTCAACAGCAAAAGTAAACGTATTGGAATTACTTCTGATTACCCAGAAAACCGTCACCTGAAAAATGAAGAAGAAGTTTAGGTGCAGCACCATCTGCAGCATGCTGTTTTCTGGTTTAGTGTCATACCACAGCGCTGGTTGAGGATTCATTTATGATGGAGCGAACATCAAAAAGTTCAGACTTTTTGATCTCAATGGCCTGACCTCCTGATAATTCAGCCAGGTCTCTATAAACCTGAACTTCTGCCGGTCTCAATGGGTCCAGTGAGTCCTCCGTCAACAGAAAGTTAACCTAAAATGCAGAAAAGAAAAAAAAAAGAGTCATGGTACAATGATCTTATGATTTTAGTATTTACTTGGATTACATTGACATGTGAAGGAATAGTTGCAAGCCGACTCTTACCACAGACTTTGTGCTCTCAATAAGAGCAGCGATGGTGTTTCTTAGCTGAGAATCTTTAGCTGGAGCGTCGGTGAAGACGAAGAGCTCAGAGGAGCGTGGGGCTGCAGTCAGAGCAAGCTGTTTATCACGAGCAAGACGGGAAAAAGCATCATTTAGGCAAAATGTCACAAGACATACCTCTTCATTTTTTTTTTGCTTTTTGCATATTTTAGGAATCAAAGTGAGATAAGTGACATGTGTCAATCAATCAAGCATAATATAAGGATTGTAAGGACTTTGTAAGGATTATAAGGATGTATTTATTGTCACATGCAAAGTTATACGGTGTACAACCCACAGTGAAACTTGTTTTCAAGCCAAGATTACACATAACATACGACAAAACACAACAACACATGACGAAAACAGGCTTAGGAGCAGCCATAATCATAACTGCTTTATAATTAAATGTAAAAAAAAGCCACAATAATACCTAGAGATATAAAACATATCAGACAACAGCTTGTGTATATGTAACAGTGATCCTTTTTGTTTGTTTTTAGATACCTGTAGCCCAGAAAAAGAAAGCTCTGGCCTGTCTCCTCCTCCACTTGCCACCAGCTCTAACAGCCTAGCATTGAAGACATCCGGATCAGTTGTCATAGTTACAGGCCCGAAACCTGTATTTCACAGTTCATTTTAGATTTACAGTTTGTTTAACAGGGATGGAAGAAGTTTGTAGAGCATAGGAGAAATAGTGCTGAACATAAACCACACTGTTGCATAATTGTGTGCATCTGAACTTTTTACTACCAAACTCTTACCTACCTGGGTCATTGAAAGGTACCAGTATGTAGGCAGAGGGTTCCTGTTCAGTTCCCTTCCTGTTTGTAATGATATCCAAAGCAAAAATATAAGCAAAAAATATATCTGTGCTCATACTGCCTGTAGTGTCAATGACAAAACACAACACATTTCCTTGGCGAAGGCCCATGAATCTGTAGGAATAAGAGAGAAAAAAAACATTTTCACTGTTAAGCATTTATTAGACACTGATTCATCCAAATAAGTGTGCTAAGACGTGTCTCCACCACATTTTCACACATTTTTAGTAAATTGTCATTTAAAAAGCCAACTTTTTCTTAATTGCACTATTCTCAGAATAAAGACTTTTCTGTTGTAAGTGGAATAAATTCATCATTTATTTGCTGCTGCTGTAACTGCAGCAGGACACTAGATGTTACTGGTGGGGTTTGTCTTTGAGGATTTCATCTTAAAAGCATCACAATGCTTCATTTGCCCATAGAACATAAACCTAGTTTTGTACGTGATTTTTATTTAAAAATGACTCCTGTTTCAGAAGAAAGCCCTTTTATTTGAGGTTTTATGGTTTACAGGCCATTTTAAATGTGCTCTTATTGTATGTTCAGGTATTTCAGAGCAGACATGACTTATTAGTAAACAAAATTAGAAATTTGTCTTTCTAAAAGATTTTAAAAAGAAAACAATTGGAACCACATTGCTTTTAACTTTATTCTAATATATTTATTGTAAAATTTGTAGTGTAGCTATAATATGCATTAACACCATCAAATCTTGTATCTCTTGAGTTTATTTATACTGAGACCATAAATTTGAGTGGGGGTAAAAAGATAGACTTCTACTAAAGAATCTTGACCTTCAACTCTCACAGCTTCATAATTCTATATTTTGTAACAAAACGGATTTTATTTTTTAAACAACATTTGGTTTTATGCTCTTACATGCCTGACTAAATCAATCAATAACTGTGTGTCTCCACAACAGTAGCATGTTTTTATCCTTGAAACCCACAGAACAGTTGTAAAACGTATATAATAGAGCTAATGAAGCTGTATTAATAAGTGGTATAGATCAATATTTAATACTTAAGTTAATTGTCATAATTTGATAATCAAAAATATATTCACTCTGTCACAGTTTGAGAGAAGATGCTGACATGACAAACATTAATTGTGAGATCGTATGTGATCTAAATGACAGGTTCGATGGTTATACATACCGCAGAAAGTTCCTGTCTCCTACGGCTAATCGTATGTCCTCCAGTAGCTGCATAGTAGCTTTAAAAGCTAGATCAGCTGCTGTGTGGTGAAGAAAGCCATGACTGGATTCAGTGTCATCCTTACTGATGCCTCCTACTGGATCCTGCGTGCTTGTACGATCAAATGGCCCTCCATGGCTGCATTTACCTTAAAGCAGAGACGGTTACATGTTGTCACTAATATACATAGTAGAACACAGATCTAAAGCGATTTCTGTAAAATTACCTGAAGGTTTTGCTGAGGAAAACATGCTGAAGTAACCTGAGGTGAGGAGATCCGTCACCAGGAGGTTGTTGGTACAATGACCATTGCAGTTTGTACATGTTTGAGTACTTGGTCCTGTACCAAATTCATCACAGTTCAACAGTCAGTGAGTTGTCTGATACGCACAGTTAACACGAACACTAAGTTATCTTATTATGATCTGTTGCAAAGGGAAGAATTTAGAGGCAGCAGGAACTCGCCTACCTGCCAGATTTACAAAAGCTTCATCCGGTTTTATCAGTGCGCTGTATGGAGCCCTGTTTCCGAGCTCCACCCAGTTACTGTGGCTGTAAAAGTCCTAAACAGAGGATCACAAACTGAGGTGACAGAGTATACCTCCAAAAATAAAGTAAATAAAACAATCATTACGCGTACCTGTAGGACGTGCAAGGCTTGTCCTAAATTCTGCCTCCCAGAAAGATAATTCCCATCCTTCACAAATTTCTTCACAGCAGCCACACCTTGTCAAAATGGAAAATACACAATGACACAGATAGCAGATATACTTTATATATTTCATGTTATTTTTAGCAGTTAAGCAGTTAGAGCGTTTTAACCTTTTAACCTTTTAATATAACCATATAAATAAAAAAAGGAAGAAAACATAATAAAATACCGGCACAATACAGGTTAGTATAATTTTCCCTACGACTGCAGTGACTAAAGGGGAAAAAATAAACAAGCAAACAAACAAATAAACAAAGGGGTAAGATGATCACCTGCAGATCTGTGTCTGTGAAACATGTTCTTATAAAAACAAACAAGATGTCAGGAAAAGTCTTTTACAGGTTGTCTTTATGAAATAGGTTGATGGGTCATTTAGAAATCCTGGAGCCTGTTTTAACAACATTAGTGTCTTACTGCCGCAGGTGCCATAATCACAGATAAAGGCTGTCCAGGTAAATATTAGTATATGGGATGTTCTTTGGTGGCAGTGTGTGTGTGAGTTGCTCCACTGTGAAAATATCAGTTTATAAGATTTACCAATCATTGACAACCAACAATTAATTTACATAGATTCCCCATTATTCTGAAAGCTGGTGCGTACGAGCATTATGGTGTATGCAATCTTTTCTGAATCAAGCTCTACATAATGTATCTATTTGTTTGACAATACATTTTATGCTTGTAATATATCTTCAGTCTATGAGAAAGATATTAACTTTGTACGTTAGGGGCTCACATCGTGTGATGATATCTCGACCTCCCTGAAAGGCCTCGTTGTAAAAGTGGTGATTTTCACTTTGGGCAAAATCCAAATCCACCCTTGCATTGCTTAGGATGATGGAAGAAATGGCCGCTTGGAAGTTGAAAGAGGAGATGGGAGACGTGGAAGGACCAGAAGCGCAGGCGGTTTGCACATCATCAGCTGACAAACTCTGAGTGATCTGAAGAGAGAGAGAGAAAAACAGGAAGGTAAATATATTTAAATTATACACAGAAACAATAAAAAAAAACAACAACAGAAACAACAATATTTCAACCACTTAAATGAATAATATATTATTAAATAAAAAATTATTATATTATTAATCATTATATAAATATTCAATTATCATTACTATTATATTATTGATTAATTATTAGTATAATTAAATCAATAATAAAAGAATATTAAATCAAACACAAAGTTCAAATACAATATAGAAAATATATAATATTTGATTTTTCTTTAGCTTATGTTTAAAAAAATTATACTAGTATTAACTGTCAGTGTAATAATATAGGCCTACTACTGTAAATATATTAAAATTTTTATTTATTAATTTCAGATTATGAGTGTTTCAGTCCCCATAAATCTTTGCTAGTAAGATGCATATTTCCAGCGTTACCACCTAAACAACCAGTTACAGAATGAAGCATATAAAAAAGCATTGAACTGAATTTCCAACTCACATTCAGGCTGAAGCTTCGATTCTCAGAGGCAGCGATGTCACGGCACACCTCGGCCGTCTTTTGGAGGATTGCAGTTTGTGTAATGGAAATATGAGAGGAGGAAACTTGATCAAAGTTTGATTGGAAGTTGCTACAAAGATCCAGGAGGCAGACAAGTGTAACCAAGAACAATGCTGCCTGCATGGCTGACATGTCTGCGGCAGAATGAGGGGAAGTTTTACATTCACTTTGTGTTTCTTATTAACTCCTCCTTTCTCTGTTAGGTGTTTTATTCACCTTCTTCCTGTTTTATGAGTCAGAAAAAGTTGCAGGCAGGAGTCAGGTGCAACCTGCCAGCGTTTCTGGGTAAAACCCCTAAAGAGGAACAAGAAAGACTAAATCAGCTTATTATGCAGGAGGAAATAATAAAATAATGCAGCTACACGAAACTGCAATATCCAGCATAATATCCATCTACTGAAGTGTTTAATTATAAACGCAATTATTTTGCTACATTTTAAATGATGTGGATTTACTTTATGCTTCAGAGTTTATGAGTTTAATTTCTATCTCATATGAAATGAATGAAGGTGACTCGATTACAATGAGTAGGTCAGATTCCCCCAATCAACAACCTTTTTCTCGGGTTATTCTCCTCATAAATGATGACACTTCGGACTTCTCGGCTACACATTCTCTTGATTTCCATTAGTTATTTTCTTCTGCCTATCTTTAGCTCCATAGTTACACTAGTTTCTAAAGTATTCCCACACACACCAGTGGGGGAAATAATCCCTCCAGTATTCTTCGGCTCAGCCCTGACCTCCTATCCCGGTTAGGCGTGGGAAAAATCTCATCCTATAATGTTCCAGAACACCTCAAGCTGAGTCTCTTTCAATATGGTTTTTAGAATTCTGTGTAAAATGTCAGCGAGTCAAGTCTTTGTATGACGCATGAATGTATTGTGCAAATTAGGGCAGGTTGCAACAAATAACAGCCAACAACAACACACACACACACACGGACACAAATTATAACTAGAAGAGTCACATGCCTTAGATATATATCCACTGTAGTGTACCTGATGCCCTCTTATATCGCTGCTACCATAAAAACACAACACATGTCGGCTTCATTTTCTAAATGCTTGAATAGCTATGCTGCACATATGAGAAAAAGTCCCACATTTCAGTATAACCGCTAAAACCAGTAAACAAATAATGTGCAGTTACAGAATTCAGTCATGAATGGATGGTAATTTGATTATTTTTATAATAATTCATCCAGTAATCATAAAATTAGAACTGTCTAAACACTAGCAGACACAACAGCAAAGCAGCAACATGCTACTGGTATACAGCAAACCTCTTGGTTGGTTAAAACACGGCACCGTGCCTCTGCTGCATGGACATGATGTCAGGTGTGTGATGTTTTGTTGACTTGATGTTGAGAGGGAGAGATGTGGACCAGAAACATGAAAAGAAGAGGAGCAAAATGGCGGAACGGGCTGTACTTGCTCTCTGTAATCAGTGTCTATCAGACAATCCTTTCTGCAAGGTCACGCAAAAAAAACACCTTTCAAAGATGATCCTATCATAAAGAAGTAGCCTGCTTTGGGTTTCTGCAGCTTCTTCAAAGGAACGTCTAACTGACATGACTGTATGTGGAAAATCTATTCTTCTCTTCTTATGGCCTGACCGTGTGAGTGTGATCATATCTGTGTGTTCTTTATGACTTTTTCCACAAATAACCAACTTAGGATGCAGAAACTAAAGTTACAAATATTGCTTTGGCTTTATCAAACGTTATCATATTTGATTTTTTATTGCCAAAATGATAAAAAAGGATTCATTGTGGAAGTGGGGGTTGTTCTCGTGTTGACAAACTTCATAATACTTACCTGTTGTCTTTTGCTCCTGACTTCTACAGTTATTTACTCCCTGTCCTCTGCAAACTCCTTGCTAAACTAAAGCTTCTACTTGTCATGATTTGGATACTTGGTGTGGTGTTTTTGGGTTCCTGTTTAGTTTTGTTTTCAGATCATTGGTGTCACCTGTGTTGATTTATTGTGTTTATCAGGTTCTTGTTTAGTTCAGTCTTATTTAAATCCTTGCATTTTCATTTGTGGTTGCGTGTTGTTTAGTACTAGTTTTCTATAGTTAATAGTTTGTTTTAAATAGTATTTAGTATTTGTCAGTCTTAGTTAGTAGTAGTTTTTAGTTGTCCATTTACTTTTAGTTCTCTTTGTTTAATAATTTATTTTTCTGCATTCCTGCTGCCTTCTGCGTATTCCTGCCTGCAATTGGTTCCTCACCCCACCGCTGAGCCCTCGATTCTGACACTACTTCTAGAAACTGTTAGTGAAGTCCATAAATAAGACACAAGGGTGGGCTTTCAGCCTTTAAAGATTATTACCAAACAGCAAAATACCTACTATGGTGTAACAAGAATTATGACGCAAAATGAAAAAGGTCAGAGTCAGCTTTGCAAAGTTTGCTGGGATGTTTAAAGTTTACCACAAAATGTTATATCTATACTGAAACAACCAGACATAAGAGAGGTCAATTGTGCAGAAAAGATTTCTGAGCTGTCTATGCTTATACATGTTTCATGTAAATAAAACTTGATGTTTTTGTTTATTTTTCATCCCTGCTCTTTTCAGAGCCACTGGGATCTGCAGCTTATCCCGACTGTTAGAGGTCAAAATGCATGTGAGATGTAGAAATATACACCTAATTCATCCTGGAAATAGATCAATCATTTAATCTATACCTACAATAGGAGTACCCGGAGTAGGTCATGCTTGGGTGGAGAGAATGTGCAAACACTACAGTAATACCTCGAAAGGTATTAAAGGTCAGACTGTCTATGTTTGAGATGCCAGAATAAGCCAACATGCAGAAAAATGTTTACAAAGAAAATGTCAAATTAATGTCAAACACAGACATAAAACACAAAGAGAAGAGTCAGTATCAGTACAGTTAGTATAGTATATTATCAGTATAGTTTATGAACATGTGCCAGCACATCAGGCTTAAAACAAGCAACTAAAACTTTCTAATACCCAATCACTCTAACACTTTGGGAATCTATGTGACGCATTGTTTCCTCCAATTATCAGCTAAATTGTTGTTCTGAAATCAAATTAAAAAAATTCCACCAAACATGAACACAAACTGCTTTTATTCTCTTATTTACATTTCTTTGCCAGCAGCCATTCCCACCAGCCCCATCAAACTGTATGTCTGGTACCAGGATGCGGGAACCCCCAAATGGTGATCTCATCACTTTATAATGCGACGTGTTTCATGTTTTTACAATGAAACTGTTACGACAGAGTGATGAGATCCAAGTTGTTCAAAATAAGTTTTTAATGACAGCTTTATGATCACACAATCTTTGTTTCAATCAAAACGAAAGCATTCGATGTATGTTTACATAACCAATAGTAAACCTTTGTCAGATGATTAACAGATGATTAGTTCTACTGCCTCAAAAAATGTAGTCTGTTTTAAATAACTAACTAGTTGCTTTATTTTCCCATCAAATAATTCACGGAGACATTGAAACACAAAAAAGGATCAGACAGTTGAACAAAATGCTGATCTTTTATGTCTCAAGTGCTTTTATAAGAACACAATACTTTTCCCAACTGTTTTCTGTTTTTTTTTTTATTACTATAAAGTTACAGAAACTCGGGTAAACAGGGTGAACAGATGTTACTTTACCATGAATTGTTTCTAACTTTAGCTTTAGCTATGATGTAGCAGGCTAAAGAATGTCGTCCTACCTCTTTTGCGCCCAAATCAATCAACACATCTTGATAAAAAATAATGCTCAGGTATTACTGTGGAAATGTCTTCCTGATGCAATCAGTGAGACAGCTTTGTTCAGACCTTCCTGTCTGACACATACTTATGCTCTTACTAATTTACTAATTTCTTACTAATTGCTGTTTAGTGCAATTCAGTGTTGTGGTGAAGCTGGCGTCTCTCCCAGCATTTAGTTGTAATGCTGTATAATGCTTAGCATGATGACCTTTCTGTGAGCACTTTTAACCCTGTACATTCTGCATGACGACACAGTCCCTGAGCTGTTCTTTAGGTTTATTCAGGCTGAATATGTTTTGCTTGTTCATCTCTGACACATGCAGCATTTGTAGATCTTTGACCCCTGTGAGCCCCCGTGAGATATCTAACCTGTTTTCTGTACATGTGTGTCAGATGGAATAGCATTTGGTTGGATTGCAATGTTTCTTTTCTGCTGTCATTCTGTCCTCATTTTTTTTAGCCACATGTATATTGATCCGTTATAAATAGCAATATCTTTGTGAAAAGAACATTAAAAACTAAATTAATTACTATTCTATGTTTAGAAAATCACATCACATTTTGAATTATAAGTGAACACTATTAGTGCAGAAAATGCAGTAAGATATGAGGATATGTCAAATAAAAAATAATTGAACTTGTAGCTATAATAAGCTAAAAAAAAAGCTCGCTTTTCTCAACCGGAAAAGGGTGGAGTGCCCTCTAAGAGTGGGGGATAGGATCCTTCCCCAAGTGGAGGAGTTTAAG
>JBAMIG010016658.1:0-10138 GCA_037177335.1 Kiunga ballochi | reverse complement strand
TGAGTTCCATCATCTGAGTTCCATCATCTGAGTTCTATCATTTGAGTTCTATCATCTGAGTTCCATCATCTGAGTTCCATCATCTGAGTTCTATCATCTGAGTTCCATCATTTGAGTTCTATCATCTGAGTTCCATCATTTGAGTTCCATTATCTGAGTTCCATCATCTGAGTTCCATCATCTGAGTTCCATCATTTGAGTTCTATCATCTGAGTTCCATCATTTGAGTTCTATCATCTGAATTCCATTATTTGAGTTCTATCATCTGAGTGACATCATCAGGTCAGCCGCAATGAATTCCCGCAGAGGTCCCAGCCTGGAGATGACATTTTAGGGAGAACTGAGTCTATGTTGCCATGGATCAGAATGAATAAGAATGTTTGGTGAATTCATTATTTGTTATATTTGTGTCAATATTTGTATTGATGATGCCCTGCCCTGCATGGTAATATGCGTAAAAAAAGTACACACACAATATATAACGAGAGGATGCTAAGCTCAAAAAAATGTAGTCCATATGTGCTACACCACAAAGTTGTGCAATTCAATATGCATTTTGTTTTATAAAAAGAAATCGTCATTTTATTTAACAAAATAACAAAAGATATTATTTTCACATGTCATATGAAAAGCAGCACTACAGAGGAACTTTTGACATGATGGCAGTTTCTTTCTGGGTTGTTATGTGTGCACATTTATGCCCACTGCTCAGACGCAACTTGGAAGACAAGCGTTGTGAATACTGTTCCTGACTGCTGTCTAAAACTCTCTGTTTAACAGAATTTTCATTTTGTTGCTGTGGTTCCATTCCTGTGACCCGTAACTTAGAGACAAAAGAGGACCAGGGCTCGCACACCGTCAAGGACTCCAACAACAACTTTAATGTGATGTTTCATACCCTGTTGAGTCTTCTTCGGGCATCACCCAACAGAGTACGAAACACTGCACTAAAGTTGTTATTGGAGTCCTTAACTGTGTGGCAATATGCACAAAATATTCTTGTGCAGAAGCATAGGTTTGTATGCACTGCAGTATGCAGGCACACAAGCTTGACTATATACACGCACATTCACTCTGAAAAGTACAAAGAATTTTCTGACACTTCCTTTGCTGAAGTTCTGGTAGTTCCATTGTTTTGTCTCTGATCTTTCAATAGTTGATGTTTTTCCTCAACAGAAAGGCATGAAAATTGTTTAAGCTTCTCAAGTGGAGTTATTTTGCCAATTAGCCTGCGAGCAAACTTAAGACCGTAGGATTAACTCCCTAATTCTCTGTGAACGTAAGGAGACTATTTGCATTGTACAGTAATTATAGTATGTACACTAAATCATTTTTCTACTGGAAACTGACTGTGCATGTGCAAACTAACAAAGTTGCAATATTATGAGAGGTGACGGCAGAGTAGATTATTCCATGTATCCAAGTAGTAACACAACAGACTGGTGCTGTGTTATACAGAGCCCAAGGTGAGACTACTGACCAAATGTAAAGTAGCCACCAGCTGGTGACCCAGGAGCTACAGGTCAGTCTGAGCTATCTGACCCAGAGACTCTTACTTTGAGACAGACGCATGCACTCCAGGGCTGCTGTTGTGTTAGTGAATAAATGAAATACTGATTGGTGTTTTTGTTTTAAAGAGACGTGAGGCATTACGTACATTGCTTGAATTTATTAAGAGTTATGCATTACCCACAGGTAATTAATTAGAAAAAAAAAGCCATGCAGAAAAAAAGCAATTTAAGAAAATGTATATTTTTGTTGCTGTTTGTATTAGTATTGCAATTTATGAGACCTACTTCTGATTTAGTGGGGGAGGTAATGTGATGTTTTAATGCAGTGGTTGATTATGTAGGTGTTGACCTTGCTAGCTTGCCATACCCAGCTACCTACTGCGTATGTCACCTGGCAGACGCAGGAATTGTTCAATGTAAAAAACATTGTTATGTCATTCTGCCTCAGGACACAGAAAAAAAGGTTAATATGTGCATCACCTCATTATTTAAGTATACTACAGTGACAAAGAATTAGTACTTTTTACAGAACTGTTGCAGATATTTGTTGTGAAATGGCAAATGTTGTGCAATACAATACAGTTTTATAATTGAATCTGTTTACCTCTACTACAACAACAACTTTTTTTTTTTTTTACCATTTGGGCACTTTTCCTGACATGTATGAATGTTGAAAATGACACAAGGAAACTAGAAAGATGCATTAAGCAAGGCTTATGGAGGTTGGAGGGATGGAAAGTAGACGGGGCGACAAACGCGGCAACTCTTACTCCTTTGAAGGACCTGATAACAAGCATCAACCGGGAACAAGACATTGACCCACCAAGGATGGGAACTGTTGGATCTGAATCCATGACATCTCTGCTGAAGGCCAAGGCTGCTGAGGAGAACCAAGTAGATGAAATTTTATTTTACCACTTAGTGGGACATACTGGGAGTGTTAGTGAGCTTTATATCAGTTTGAAAGACAAAGAGGTGGATATGCTATAATTTCACACACAAAACACTTTCAACACTAAGTCAAGTAGGTACAGGTGTAAATATGTTTTTCTCACAAATGCATGCATCCATTCACACACATTCAAAACAGAATGTTGCACAACCGAAAAGATCTGTGAACATATGGAAATGTGGAAAAATGAAGTAAAATATCTGCTTCAGAACAAAGTGTTTGTGTTCCAATTGGAGCGTCAGGTAGTATAGATACTCAGGTTTAAAAAGACATCTGTAGAAGTAAAAGTATCAACTCAATGTTTTTATTTTAGTAGAAGTGTAAAAGTGTTGATTTGAAAAAATAGTATAAAAGTACAAGTAATATAAATGTGAAAAAATACCATCAATTTAAAGCTTTAACTTCAGCACAGGAGCCTGCAGTGCATTTCCCTAAATAAAAGCCTTTTAACCCTATGATGGACTGACGACCTGTCCAGGGTGTACCCCACAGCTTGGATAGGCTCCAACCCCCCTGCGATCCTGTTAGAGACTAAACGGTAGAAAATGGATGGATGGATGGAAAGCCCTTCAACACTATTAGCTGGTATTCTAAGCAGTCATCTTCATCCAACAGGGCTCCAGCTTCAACAAATTCAATACCCTCAGTGCTTTCCTAGTCTTCATTGCCATCAATTTGGCATTGTCTCCTGCTCCATCACTCTCTCCTACAGATTCAGCTTTGTTGTTTTAGTCAGTCTGCCCATAAACACTGAATACTTTCAGGACGTTTAATCCATTATCAGTGTAGTGCAAATGATCTTCTAACATTCAATTCAGAGTGAATATCAGTGAGGGCAACAGTCAGGGAGGAAAGGTATGTTGCTCTTTAAGTTGTTTGCAGGTTAGGACAGCACAGGATCTCTCCATGGTCTGCAGCTTTCAGTTTCCTTTTCATTTTAGTGGCTTGTAGAGGCAAAAAAGTTGATCAAGGACAAGGATTGATTATAAAGTTTATTGAACAAAGAAGACAAGTAACAAAATATAGAATAGTAATTCACAAAATTGTTTAGAGGATCAACCACAACCAAAGTCAAACAAGGAATCAGATAAGAAACATTCAGACACCATCTTTTAGGCTCTGTGATCACATCATATTCACATCATATATCTTATAAGTTTGGAACAAAGAGATTGTTTGTCACCACTCAGAGTTAAACACCAAGTCAAGCCCTAATGAGATATACAACTTATGTCGCACATAACAACCCTAAACAACATGGAGATGAGTATCTGGCTGGTATCAGATGAATGAGGAGACAGGTTAGTCTGAACTGGCCCAACACAGGGATATATCAGATTTAAGATGGCAAGAAGTCACTCAGTATAACAGAGACTGATACAAGGTGAACTTAAACAATCTGTCCCTTAGTGGGTAAAAAAACAACTATGAAAAACTACATGACTGGAATTTACATTCAAACCGGGAGTTTATAAGCTGTACATAGCTGTTAACGGTCCCCTGCATTCCAAACAGTACTGTGACACTTCCCATTAAGTATGCATCAGAGAAAATGTGATGTCCACCAAACTGGTTTGTCCAAGAACACGTTGACATGTGGTTGGTGGAAACTGGGGATTGAACCCCATATTTGACCAACATATGACTGAAATACTTGAGGAAGGAACAGAGTCCAGCTGGAATCTAATCTACACACTGTAAATGAAGTCACATGATGACTGAAACCTGACTGGATCCATTTAAAACAGGCAGCACAGTGGCCTCACAACAAGAAGGTTGCTGGTTTTAAGCCTCGACTGGGGGAGACGGTCCAACCAGTAACCTTTCTGTGTGGAGGTTGCGTGTTCTCCCTGTGTTAGCTCTCCGGGTACTCCGGCTTCCTCCCACAGTTCAAAGACATGCACCTTGGAGATAGGCTGATTGGAGACTCTTGTTGTATAATATACTCTGGTATTTTTGCATTACTAAATTTGGACTACAACATTAATTTGAGGAAAAAAAGTTAATTTAGAAAATTGGTTACCAGGAAGTCCATGACCTTATCAGGCAGACCCACAGCAAATAATGTAATGTAACAGCTAAAAAAATGTAATAGAGAAAATTAAAGACCAAAAAGAATATAAAGAAATATGCACATGCACATATATGCATAACCATAAAATATATTGACATTTTTTGCATTCCTAAACACTTAGAAGTGCATAAAAATGTGTATTCATTTACTCTAAAAAAGTAGATGTTGCATGTTAAATCCCCTTAAAGATAAAAGCGGAGACGTTCTACCGAGTAAAGTCTATATTCCCTGGGAGTAAATCAAGATTATTAAAAATAAAAAAGAAGTAGAGTGATTATTAAACGAGAACTGGATTGTTCTTCTTATTCTGGTTATTTTGATTGTCTACTTTTAATAACAGAACTATATCAAGTTTGTGACAAAAGATATGAAACTCAGGTCAGATCACACTATAAACCAGATCCATTCTGATGTTCAGCTGTACTGGACCATAGGGTGATCGCTCCAGGGTGGCAGGTTGGAGAGCTTCTCCTCAGTGGCTCTTTCAATCGGCCATCCCCAAGCCTTAAAGAAACCACTCAGATTCATTTCCACTGACTGGGAGAACGTTTCAGCAAACAGGTTCATCTTTCCATTGTTGTCATCGGGAAAGTTGCTCATGTCATGGTAGGCAGCAAACACGCTCCTAATGGCGTCCCAGCCAAACCTTCCTTGGAGCTGAGAGGAAGAAAACAGATGGAGGACATGTAGCATTAAGTAGCTCGAGGCTACAGATGTGTTAAAGCAGGGTTTATTTTTTTCTCACCAAGTTCCTCAAACGTATTCATACCCTTCCATTACAGAGAAGTCCAACTTTACAATAGTAACTTTTACAAAAGTAAAAAAAATAACAACAAATTTACTAAGTTATGATTCAGTTATATCAGACATTGTTTTATTCGCAGTTCTGGACACATAAAAGCAGTTTGTTGATGAGCAGTGGTGGAAATAATCTGACAGAGTTACAGAAAACACTGATTACAGTGATTTTCTCAACAAAATATAGTCGATGTAATAAAGATTATAATGACATGTTTGCTAAATATTCTTCATATTTGTTTGCTTGTTTTATATGAATACTGTATATGCATTTATTATTACTTTTGTTCATTTCAACTCATTTTATTACTGACAAGCTGTTTTTCCCCCCTCTTTAAAAATGTTCTGACTCACTTGCAAAGTATGCAACAGGCTTTAGCCACAAAGGGCAGAAAATGAAATACTTTGACAAGTGTTTCTGGCATTATTTTGAATAAGATTTTATTTGTATAATGATGTAGTTTCCTTCAGGTTTTTTTAAGTTTTAATGTAACTATTTCTGTGAATGTTGATTCTCAGCCAACTTGGTAGCTAAATTAGGAAATGCTCATTTTGTGCATTTGCAGCTGTAACCAGGACAACTAATCTGCTGATTAATCCTGTGTTTCTGTATTAAACTCCAACACAACACAGGCTTATACTATATGCAGAATATAATGTAATTTCTCTCACCTGTAAATATGTCTCCAGGCAAGTCCAAACGTTCCAGTTGTTCAGATCCCTGCCTTCCTTAACAAACTCCTCCACACGGCTCTTCCGTTTTTCCAAGGTCATTGCAGGATGAGCCTGCAGTATGAATATTTAAATGTTGTAAAATGTTTAAAAAGTATGTATAAATTCTCCTGATAAATTAATAATTATTAATTCCAACCACAATATCATATCAGGGAAGTCACACTGACACCATTGTAGAATTAAAAATGGTAAATACTTGCATTATTCCTTCTTTTTGTTCTTAAATGCTGTTTGTTTAGTATTCTCATCTACGTAAATATTGATATATTTGCTTTGACCAAATCAACCAGAGTCCTTCTCCCAAATGAGTAGGAAGTTTCATTGATGGTTATATGTTTTAGTAATTATAGTATTTTGAATTATAGAATTAAAACATTATTGATTGACACAGTTGACCAGCTGAGTGACAAAAGAGCAACAGACTGTTACGTCACTAAAAAATCTTTCAGTAATGCTCCATCGCTCCATGTAATCTTTGACTGTATAAAGTTTACAGCAGTAGTAAGCAGCGTGTAGCATGCAACAGCAGGAAGCATGCAGCAGCAGCAGGATGTAGCATGCAGCATGAATATGCACCAAGCAGTATGCAGCAGCAGCATGTAGCATATAGCACTAGCATGCAGTGTGCAGCTTGCAACATGTAATGGAGGCTACTGATGGTTTTCACAGCCTCATTTCTCCCAGAATACACTTCACACAACATGGCAAAAAAAATGAATAATGTGTGTCACCGTGTTGTGTGAGTTACTTAACTGTATTTCCCTATGTTGTTGACCTCATTTTCATAGAAATGTGAAAATATAATTCCACATAAAATCATGTAATATTTGCTATTTGTGGATTTTTAAGTGGTTAATGTAGTATATGCTAAAAAGTACTTCTAGCTTCAAGGAACTGGTAAATGAAAAGAAACGCAAGTAAAATCTCTGGTTCCATTTGAGTTTTATCAAATAAATGTAATTAAGAAAAATCCTTGGAAGAATCAAAAAGGCTTGATTACTAAACATTTTCAGTGGCTGTGCAGGCGCTAGGGCACCGTGTTATGGCTGTGTAGGTTCTTTAATTTGCCTTACAGTAACAGCTACTATAAACTAGAAATATTAGTTCTAGCATAGCATGGCTGCTTACTGCAGACAGTGCACTCTAATCACGTAGACCCTAAACTTATCATGTTTTCTTCTGTTTTTAGAATATGTCTATGGCAGCGTTAGAGCTCCACTCACAGGCCTGCAGATATACTACAGTGTTGTTGTAATTTTACTTTTATGTACATATTCCTTGTAACTTTTTTCTTAAAAAAAAAGTGTGAAACACAATCAGTTAACCTCCATGTGGATGTATCACTAATGCAAAACACAGAAGCGAAGCTTTTGTGGCGTCTCATCAGAAAAGAAATAAAAAACAATACCACTGCTCTGTCGAGTCCTAGCACCTCTTCATGCACATACACCGACCACAGGTTACATGTTGCTTCTGTTGTATGTGGTCGAAACTCCCAGTAGGTTCTCTGCTGGTTGTGTCCCAGTTCATGAGTTTCTCCCCACAGACCTTTTGTCTTGGCATCCTCTAGTTTGACCAGCTCAGCTGCTATAGAGGAGTGCATCATAATGGGATAGCCTGAATGCATCCAACCTGCATGAAAACAAAACCAGTTGAGTTTATTTGTTTTTGCTTGCATTTGTTCACACTGTAGGCTGACGTGAGCTGAAATCAGATTTTTTTTTCCCCACTGCAAACTGTATCTAGTCTTTTTATAACAGTCTGAATGGCACAGATCTGATTTTTTCAAATGCAACCCAGGCCACTTGCATATACGGCCCTAAATCTGATACATATCTGATCTTTTGCCATTTGATACCAGTCTAAATGACCAGGTCTATCCAGTTTTATGTAACTGTTCACATTTTTGATACAGTGTTTCAGAGAGGCACTCACAAATGTACATAAAGATTCTGCTTGTCACTCGAAAATTATTCATAAACTCACCTGTCATCATCAAAGATGATGTAAATAACATTACAATTGATATAATATCCATCAATCTTGGATTGGCTGTACTGGAATGTTAATTTAGTTGATGCCAGAGCGAGGGCATCAACTAACATAAAAGTATAAAAGTATATCTTATCTCATCTGATCTAAATAAATATCTCTGAGACGAGGAGTACAGATAGAAGAAGACAGCAAAAAAACAGAGAAAACAGTAAATGGAGACTGGACTGTACAAAATGTAGGTTTTTCACATTTTTTGACACATTTTGGTCTCTTGACATGTGTCCTATGTCCCATGATAAGAAAAATTTGTTTAAGGAAGTATGTGTTATGTGGGGTAAACGTCTAGGTTGTCCTCAAAGGCTGAAGACACGTTTTTTTCTGTTAAAATGTCTGTATCTGTAAAACTGACTTTGTGTTGTCTTTCAGAGGGTCTTGTGTCTGTCTTTGCTATGGGCCTCAAATTTCTAAAATCTGCCTCCATGCATATGTGAAACTGTGACAAACAAGAAGCGCTTACCAGCAGAAATTTGCACATCAGCAACAATCCGTTCTTTGCGCTCAAATGTTTGTGGTAGAGCTGCCAGATGTGCAACTCCTCTCATGATGTCATTCCAGAGCTTTTCCACGTCGTGAAGGTGCTCCAGATCACGGATAATATGTGAGGGAACAGTGAGGATGATGTTTTCAAACTCTAACTCGGCCCAAGGTGAAGGAGCCGCACGCAGTCTGGACCAATCATCAGCTGTCGTCACACCTGAAAGGAAACAAAAACTAATATTGTGATGAAAATGTAATTAATCATATTATTGATTAAAAACAAGTCAGCAGGTGATGCGATGGGGGGCTTCTGGTGTAGAAGGATCCCAAAGATATAATTTCCTCATTTCAGGGTTATGCCAAACGTTTAACCTCAGATGTTTAATGTTTATGACATTTTAAAATTCTGATTATCTTTATGTAGAAGTTGGGTTGGAGTGGGTGTATCTGGGTATGTTTTTATGTGTTTAAAGTGAACTGCATTTGTATGAGAAGCTCTTTATGAATCAAGTTTGATTTGATTTTAAACAACAGTGTTTACACTTTTTAAATCATAATGATGTGTCTCTGTGCAGGTTTGCGTGTTGTAAGCGGGATTTTTTTATGGGATTTGTGTAGTAATGGCTTTTTCCGGGTGACTCGACCATGCAGTGCCTCCTTATTGTGCGCCTTAAAAACATCCACACCACTTTTTTTGGAGAATCCTGTATTACTGCTGAAGTTGTCTGTGGGTTTTTTTTCTGCATCTTGAACAATTTCCTCACTGAATTTTTCCTGAATTTAGGTGGCCTGATAGTGGTTTGGGTTCAATAGAATCTCTCCTTTTTGATGTTAACGCTGATTAGCGTTCTCAGTTTCTTCCATATCTTCTTATTTCCATTGCCTGTTTTATACAATTCAGTTACCTTTTCCTGCAGATATTTTAACAACTCTTTTGCTTTCCAAATGACTCAGAATCCAGACATGTCAGTGCAAGGTTCTTTTTTTTTTTTTTTTTTTTTTAAACGTGTCTTTTCCAGCATTTAAGCAGCCAGAATGGTGGTCTGGCTGCTGTACTGTGCTGAGCAAATTTCCTCTGTCAAGAAGATCTTCATGTATATATGTATATACAGAGATCCTCTTGATCACATGTGTCAAACTCTGGTCCTTGAGGGCCAGTATCCAGTAAGTTTTGCTATTTCCCTGCACTAACACACCTGATGCAAATCAAATAGATCCAACTGCTTCTTGTCTACTTATTAAGTAATTTCAGTCAGCTGTGTGAGAGCATGGAGACAACAAAAACCTGCTGGATACCGGCCCTCGAGGACCTGAGTTTGACACCCCTGCTCTTGATAATCAGAATTCTTTATTTATTTATTTTAATTTTAAGTGAATAGTTTTGCTGGACCGACCGGAAAAAACTGAGAAATAGAAAGAGAAAGAGAAAGCAAACACAAGAAGACAGACAGACACCACGAAAGGAAAAACCATAATCCATTCAGATACCATTCCATCTGCTACACCTGCATGTAAAACAAAGGATATTTCCTGGGA
>JBAMIG010016656.1:0-10178 GCA_037177335.1 Kiunga ballochi | reverse complement strand
TATATACATATATACCTGAAGATCTTCTTGACAGAGCAAATTTGCTCAGCACAGTATAGCAGCCAGACCATCATTCTTGCTGCTGGGATGCTGGACAAGACACGTTAAAAAAAAAAAAAAGAAAGAGAAAGCTTCTTTTTTTAACCATGTGTTTGATAGGAAGGACCGATTGACCACACGTTTCAGTGTTGTGAATTACTTAGTATTCCTAAACTGACTTTGTTTATCCTCTTATGTGTTACCTTCTTGTTGCTAATAATCTTAGCTAGCTGTGTCAACCAGATTGTGTTTTTTTGAAGAATCACACAACTTTGTCAGTCCTGCAAATGCAAAACATTAAATCAAGTTTTATATTAATTATTTTTTAGCATTCAAATCTTATTGAAAACATTTTTGCTATAAAATATCATTTTTAAAAGCTAAAAATAAACATTTAAACAGTTTCGTTCTTTTTGTATTACAGTAACAAACAACTCAAACAGAATTTTGGTTTAAGATTTTCTTTTCTTCTTAATTGAGTAAAATGAAATGAAATGAGAATCAAGCCAAGCAAATGATTGGTTAAAGATTACCAGGCATCTTGTATAAAACTGTAAATGCAATAGCACAACTGGAACAAGACAAGTAACTAAACCAGGCTGAAGTGGTAAAAACCTGCCTGACTTACATCATATAACAAAACCACATGTTTTGATAATCTGAAGACTTTCACTGACATAAAACTCTGCTTCCATGTGTTATACATGTTTTAACCTTGTCTCAGCAACATATGATTAGTAAATTAACAGGGAAGCACCATAAATGAGCCGGACAATTTCATCAGATCCCCTTTCAGAAAGCAGAAGATCCACTCGGAGACAGGTGACCACACTGACTGAGGATTTGCTTTGTAACTTTAGGGCTGTATTGTTTACCAGTTGTAATGAAAAGGATTTTATGGACACTTTTCTGTTTCATTTGGTTTTGAACAGTGGTGCGTACGCTCTAATAAATTTTAGTAAACCAGTCGTGTCGCCTCGTGATGCTGTAGTAGTGCTGCTCACTCAGTCCTTTTTTGATCCTACAGTTGTTCATTTTAGCAAAGCGGGTTATACATTTACTCTCTTAATCATTTTGCATCACTTAATGGTAAAAACTAACTAGGCCACTCAGTGTCACAGCAACATGCAGAACAGACCCAACAATGAACTTATTTTATTTTGAGCCATGTCGCCTTATTCAAGCATCCATGTCAAACTCTGACAGTGTGTTGTGTAAACTGAAGGAGACATCACATGCATTTTGTTAGAATACAGTATATCCTGTCTCTTCTGAGCTCTCTCCAACTGATGATATTCTGATGTATTTTCTCTTACTCTGTCACTTTCTCTTTTTTACTATGCTTCCTCCAACAATGCTCTTTTTTTCATTTTTTAAACTAAATTAGCCACGTTATATAACTAAAAAGAAAAAGTAATACAAAAAAGACTACTGGTTTACATAACATACATACTAAAAACTATAGATTTACCCTCAAAGCACTTTACTCTGGGAAAGATTTCAGGGTTAATGTCTAAAATAATCTCTATGTCTGTGTCATATGAGGGTTTATAACGTTTTTCCTTGATTTGTGTCAAATACTTGTTTCCTTCCAACAATAATGTGGGAAATAGACTTGGACAAGACACAAGACTGGGATTTAATACTTCAAACAATGCAGCTATGTCTCATGTTTTCTCTCTCATTACCTTCTTGATGTGCATTTAGGGGAATTTAGCATCCTGGTGACTGCTTTATGAGGGAATACTATTCTGATAATAGGGCGAGAAAGAATAGGACGCAATGATGCACAAATTAGTCTTATATTTGCTTTATAGATGTAGATTTCTGACTCCCTCCCTCACCTCACCTGTCTTCTGCTTACCTGTTTGCCCACCTACATTCTCCAAAGCTGGCAGTACGGAGAAAAATAATGAGGAGATTATCAAGATGATCCACTCTACTTTCTTGAATGCCCCTTTGTGACATTGTGAGTCCTTGACATTTGTTCTATTGTCCATATGGACACATTATTGTTTAAAACTAGCTTGAAAAAGACCATTGTATTATCAATGTAGCACCATAGATGGATGTAAAGAAATGTCTATTTAGAATATTTTTCTTTAACTTTTGCCTGTCATTGGTCCACTGATGTCAGAAAGTGACTTTATAGTAGCTTGAACTTATGAACATTTAAAAGCGCCTGCTAATAATTCAATACTAATTTAAAAAATCTCTGCAGCATTGATGTTAGAGGGCCACCTTCCATTCCTGGCACCTATTTGTATATGTTTAGTTTGAAAAGCGGTCTTTCTGTATCGAGTTTGCATGTTCTCACCATGTGTGTTCTCTTTAGGTACTCTGGCTTTCATACACGGTTCAGACATGCTTATTAATTCTTCTTAAGACATGACATGAGACGTAGTTTGTCCCTCAGTGTTAGCTCTGCGATGAACTGGTGACCAGTCTGTAGGCCTACCCTGCCATTCATCTTCTGAAAGCTGGTATGAACTCCAGCCACAAGTGACTGAATTGGTCTAATGGCGCTTTTCCACTAATACCTACTCTACCCGACCTTGCATGACCCATGAAAAGTCAACATTTCCAGTCAGGTTTTGTTGAACTGTATAGATACCTTGGCTGTACCAAGTTTGTCAAGCTTTCAAGCATGTTGAGTTGTGCGGACACAGGTTGGTGTCCATTGATTGGTTTGATGTGAGTTATGTCACTACACAGCAGCTCTCAACTGTGGTTTTAAACACAGCTGGAAAATGTGTTCAGATTATTATGAGTCTATTTCCAATGAACAACCATAATCCAAGCACCAGGTAAAAAGTTCCAGAGAGATTTTCCATCTTTGTCTCTGTCTTTTTCTTTGGTGTTCCTCTTCTTCTGTGGTGTTCCCCAGAAAGTGTTGTTCTGTGACATGGTGACAGATAACATCACAAACCTTCTAGACACATTGAGCGGGTGTACTCTTCCCCCATTAGAGGATCTCAACTTGTAATGTAAAAACCAGTAAAGAAGAGTAGAGTAAGTACTAATGAAAAAACTACTGTTTTAGTAAATAAGTTTCTACACAATATTTGGTGGTACATGAGGGTTACCTGTAAAACTTGGTATACAGGTAATCTGATCAAGCTTTGATCAACATCATCCCAAGATTCAGGTTCTTCACATCACTCAGCATTGTTTTTAGGTTCTTTTTTTTTTTTTTTACCAAAAGTGATTCTTTAGTCATTTAAAATCACACTCTGTTTGACACTAGTGTCAAAATATGCATGTCTGAATGACACAATGCACAAACTGGTGAGATCAGATAAACATGGAAAGGAAGATGAATCATTTAGAGGAAATTATAATAAAAAGGGAACAAAAATAAGTGGATTACATAATTTTATAAAACTAAAGTTTTTAAAGAACAAAGAAAAAAGGCAAAATGCAGTTAATGACAGACAACCTGCTCCCGTTTGGTATTAAATTGCACAATCAATTAAACAAATCTGCTAGTTTCTGAAGAAATTGCAGGGTTATAACGAGAGGTGTAAGGAACTGAATTTTCCTACTGAGTGAAATGTGATCAATAATGGAAATGGACATTGCCATTCTATCATCCGTCACTCTGTCCACTGTCCTCTGACATCATTTAGACATTTTGGTCCATAAAACTCGCTGAATATTTTCTCTCTTCAAAAGATTTTCTGTAAATCCCAGATATGGTTATGTGTAAAATATTAGTAGAGCTTCTAAAACACGCAGAGCAACAACGATATGCTCAAAGTTGACTTAATTGGCCTTTCTTCTTTACTCTGATGCTCAGTTTGAACTTCAGCAAATCACCTTTACCATGTTTATATGACAAAATGCACAGATTTCTGTCATGTGAATGGCCAAATGTAAGAACTTGAACAGGTGTATCCAATAAAGTAGCCACTGTGTTTTTGTTTTTGTTTTGTCATTTGTTTTAATTAACAGTAGATACTGTTCAAGAAGGTTTAACCTTTGAGCTCTGATGTATTTTCAGACAAAGGAGTATCCAGACATGTGACGGGTGAGGATAAGATGTAGACTAATCAGACTCAGAAGCTTTTCTCCTTCACACCTAATGTTAATGTCCCAAGAAAAAACTAGCATCGCGTTTGTAATGAGAGAAAATTGGATGACGATTCAAAGCTTGCAGCCCATTGCTTCTCTGTCTTGTCAGTCTATCTATCTGAGTCTTTCTCTCTGCATTCCCTTCCAAATCTGAAACTGGGAATCTGCTTAGTTGATCTCTCAACGTGAATGATCAAACCAGCAAAGCGAGCAGTGGAAAGCTGCGTGACCTAATGGGACATTCACATCTGGATATGTGATGGACTCCTGGGGTTTTCTGCTGTTTGGAATGAGCAACCTTGTAGACTCTACCGTCATTCCTGTATTATCTCCAGCAGGTGTAACAGAGGAGCTGGGTTGTCCTTGCCATATTCCCTGGCTTCCTCTGCTGTGTTATTGCGAACTCATCTCCAGCTTTATTTTGGCTTGTCTACTGTATGAGATGTAGATGCTACATTCGGCTGGCCTGGCTATTTAGTAAGTCCTAATGTTGTTAAGCTAACTTGCTTTTTAAAAAAAAAAATTGTTATAGTTTTCAGCTAAGACTGCAAATAGGTTAGCCATTCATTTATTTTTTTATATGTAACATAAACCTACCAGATGTTTAACTTGACAGCGCTGTCACTCTTCAGTAGTGACAATAATTCTAATACCCATAGTCATATTTTAGGCTACATTTATCAGCTAACATGTTTTGTCAGTATTAAATACCTCCCCTAATATTGTGTGTTGTAATGTGGGCCACATGTGGGGTCCAGTGGCTGAGCTATCTGTGATGTGACAGCCCGTTTAACTGAGCTCTTATCATCTGTCTTTCAGACTTGATCTTTTTGTCTGCTTTGAGAAACAGACTGATTCCATCTGTTAAAGCACTGAGACCTTCTTTGCCTTCCACATCTGTAACACAGCCAGGCTAAAAAGAAACACTAAATATATTTTATGCCATGAAAGTATGTCTTAGTTACACATGAGTTTAATCTAATAAACACCTGTGCCTGAAAGAGGGGTATTAACCACCCACAAAGTTGTCTGCTTTTGCTTTTTTGCTCTCTTGCCTTTGGTTTAAGGATCTGTATTCCTTTTAGCCCATATATTTTTAAATATCCTTAAATTTTATGGGCAGCTGGAGCTCAGGTGGAAGAGCAATAGTCTTTCAACTGGAAGGTTCGGAGTTCAATTCCAGACTACATGCTGAAGCATCCTTGGGCAAGACACTGAACTAGCCCCCCAATGTGCCTATCGGGGTGTGAGTGCATGTGAATGGCTGGATGTGACTAAATAGCGTAAAGTGCTTTGAGTGGTCAATAAGACTGGAAATGTGCTATATAAGTACAAGTCCATTTCACTTTATTAGGACATTGGTTGCTATTTGTGAATGGAAGTTTAGACCTAGTCATGCTGGAGCTTGTTTTTGGGTTTGGTATTTCTTTTAAGCCTATATAACCTTTAATACATAAGCATTTTGGATTAATAAATATACTAAATGGGCTCTTTTGTTTTTACACCAGGTGTCTTTTAGCGCACGGCACCTTAAGGTCTGTGACGTCACATTTTTCCTGTCTGCTATAGCTAGCATGATAGTGAAAGTTGGGAGAAAGCAACAGATTGGGATTTCTTTGATTATAACCAAATCAAAGACAAAAGCAGGCGATACAATATGTGGATTAGTACTCAAAGGAAAAAAATCCCACGAATCTAAAAATCAATTTGAAAAGCTCACACAAAAAGGCTAACCAAGAGTACCTGGATAAAGTAGCGTCTCTGCCCACCTCCTCTGAAATAGAAGCTTCAGTCAGACCAGGCCACATGGGGAAGGAACGCAGGACAACAGCATCTATATTGGACTGCTTTAACCGGCAAAGAGATAGCTGCTGGTCAGTAAATATGCAGAAACACCACAAGCGGGAAGAAACGTTGGTAAATATGTTTATTGAGACAGGAATGTCTACATGACTTTGTGACTTCAATGCTTTCAAAAAGGTCTGCACTGCACTTGAACCAAAATTCAATTCACCCGGAGCTCCAAGAGTCAACAACCTAATTGGAGCTAAGATGGATAAAGCTTAGCAGAAGTTAAAAGATATCATAAAGGAGGCGAGAAAGCTGACCCTATGTGTAGACGGAGAGGATTAACAACATCTTTTATGGGTGTGTCAGCTTGTTTTTATGATCCGCCTGGAGGCCAGGTTCACCATGCTTAGCTGAACCTACATAGAATAAAACATCCACACACCGGGGAGGCCATCGCCCGCTGCATTGACCAGACATTAGAAGCATGGGGTATCGGAGAAGACAAGGTACTGCTTATTGTGACAGATAACGGCTCCAACATTGTCAAAGCTGTGCGGCTATTTGGAGTTAGAAGCCACGAGCAACACGGAGAATTAGCTGATGGGTCACGGGCTCAACCAAGAGTAGCGTGTGACAACCAAGATAAAATGTTTCTCCAGTCAGAGTCAGAAGCATCAGACATGGAGGATATGGAGAGTGGACATCTCAGTAAGTGTGGTTGTTTTGACAAAGACATTTATTTTATTTTCCTCTTTTTGTGTATATAAACATATCACAATGATATAAACAGGATTACGCTGTTTTTTTGTAGTTCCTAATAGAGATCCACAGGAAAAGGAGGGCAAGATTCTTGTTTCTTGCTCTCAGTCTCATAAAATAAGAGCTTTCTACAACTATGAAGAAACCTGTAATAAAAATATGGTCTCATTTATTTTTTCCACTTGAAGTCTACAAAGACCAATAAAATTTTGATTAGAAATTATTTACCTTAAAAATAGTAATGATTTGTTTGTATCACTTAGTGCACTTTTGGCAACAGACATTATTCTCCTCAAAATAAAAAAAAACTAACAAACAAAGATCTTAAGTAATATAGCATATACCTGTTAAAGCAAGTAGCCTATACTAGCACAGGTTAAAAAGTTTAGGTTAACACTTAATCTACTTTTTGACATTAATGTTGTTGTCATGTCCAATGATTTGATTTTCGGGATAACAATTAAATGTGAACACTATTAAACAATGTTTCATATTGTGGCAATTAGTTTATAGAGCTCATAAATTACATTACCATGAAGCATTATATGATCCCCGATTTAAAATCAAAGGTTAGTCTAGCCAAAGTACTCATTTCTGAACATATTTTATTATATTTTTCTATTCAAAGAACTTTCTCTGCCAGATGATGGGGAGAACAACAAGTTCCAGAGAAGGCCTTGCTTTTCCCACACCCTTCAGCTCACCTTGAAAGATGCAATGAAGCACCCCAATACGGATTCATTTATAACAAGAGCAAGAAACCTGGTACATCATGTAAGGAAATCATCAATAGCAAAGAAGCCCTGATAAAAAACACAAATCATTTCAAAGGCAACATTGTTTATAAACTACAAAACAACATTATTTATATTCTACTTCAGACATTTATCAGTTTTACTCACCATCCATCCACATCAGTTTTAATCTGTGTTTCAAATCAGGAAAACATTGGTACTTCAGTCTTTTACAAGAATATAAACATAAAACGTAGATGCAGCAAACACAGGTTGAAGAGATTCAAACATTGAAATTTTAGGGATCACGACTGCAGAAGCAATATATTACTAAATGATGATAAAAAAACGTGCATGTCATAAAATAGATGTTTCTATTAATGGAGTGGTGCCTGTGGTCCAAGATAAAGATAAATGCAAGAACTGAAAGCCAGAAACTGTCAGCAGCTTTGATCTGAGCGGCAGCTATTATTGATAAGAGTGGCAGCTTTAGAAACCATGTTGGATTCTGTGTAGCTCTGATCATAGTGGGTTCATAACATCTCTGATCGTGGGAGAACCTTCGGAAGTGACAGCATAAGCTACTTTCTAAAGCTCTCATGACAGTGGCATCTTTGTACTATCTTTGATCACAGCACCAGCCTTGGAACCAACCAACTCATGCTTCATTCACAGCGGTGAACATAACAGTGCATCTGACAAGGAAACAGCCATACACTAACATCCTCAGACCTGCATCGTCTGTAACTTCATATTTTCTGATGCACATACTAACAAGTATAAATCACCCAAAGAGCGGGAGAGGGATTAACAACTTACAAAAAGACTGCTAGCAATAGCTATTAGCATCAACATTATGGTGATGCTAATAGTTTGTGTGAGTTCATTGTGTTGCTGCATGGAATGGTCTCTACATTAAAGTGAAGTAATTCTTTATATCTCAAAACATTAAATATTGGACACAAGGCTCATGAAATGATAAAGTTTTCCTACACATACTGAACAAACAGCACATTAATAAGCTTCTTTTTATGTGTTAAAAATCCAAAATCACCACTATTTAACACAGATGTTGTGATAAGAGGAAACATAGCTAGTTCTGTGTGATGGCTCTGCATTTAGACAAGGGAGGGGGGAGGGGGGTAAATATGTTACATGATTTGTTACTCCTCCATGAGCCGCCACCTTACCGTGGTGGAGGGGTTTGTGTATTTCGATGATCCCAGCAGCTATGTTGTCGGGGGCTTTATGCCCCCGGTAAGGTCACCCAAGGCAAACAGGTGTCTGGGGGAGGGACCAGACTAAGAGCGGCTCGAAGACCTCTATGAAGAATAAAAACAAAGGATGGATGGCTCCCTTGCCTGGACGCGGGTCACCGGGGCCCCCCTCTGGAGCCAGGCCTGGAGGTGGGGCAGGAGGGCGAGCTTCTGGTGGCCGGGCTTTTGCCCATGGGGTCCAGTCGGGCTCATCCCGAAGGAGCTACATGGGCCCCCCCTCCCGTGGTCTCACCAGCTGCAGGAGGGGCCGTAGAGGTCGGGTGCAGATTTTTGAGCCAGGTGGCGGCCTGGAGCGGGAGCCCTGGCGGTCTGATCCCAGGCTGCAGAAACTGGCTTTAGGGACGTGGAATGTCACCTCCCTGGCGGGGAAAGAGCCTGAGCTTGTGCGTGAGGTTGAGCGGTTCCAACTAGATATGGTTGGACCCACCTGAATGCACAGCTTGGGCTCTGGAACCAATATCCTCAAAAAAAGTTCGACCTTCTTCCACTCTGGCGTTGCCCCCGGTGAGAGGCAGCGAGCGGGTGTGGACATACTAATTGCCTCCCGGCTTGGCGCTTGTACGTTGGGGTTCACCCCGGTGGACGAAAGGGTAGCCGGTCGATTTAACGCTCGCTCTATGTCTACATCCTCACCTATGGTCATAAGCTGCGGGTTGTGACCGAAAGAACAAGATCCCGGGTAAAGGCGGCAGAAATGAGTTTTCCCCGCAGGGTGGCCTGCGTCTCCCTTAGAGATTGGGTGAGAGGCTCGGCCATCCGGAAGGCACTCAGAGTAGAGCCGCTGCTCCTCCGCATTGAGAAAAGCCAGATGAGGTGGCTCGGACATCTGGTTAGGATGCCTCCTGGACGCCTCCCTGGTGAGGTGTTCCGGGCACATTCCTGTGGGAGGAGGCCCCGGGGAAGACCCAGGACACGCTGGACTGATTACATCTCGCGGCTTGCCAATGAATGCCTCGTGGACCCCCAGATGAGCTGCTGCATGTAGCTGGGGAGAGGGAAGTCTGGGCTTCACTCCTTGAGCTGCTGCCCCTGCAACCCGACCTCGGATAAGCGGCAGAAAATGGATGGATTTTGTTAGTCATAAAACAAAACCTAATTTTAACCTATAGGCTAATGAATTTCCTAACCAGCATACCTTACAGCTTGCTCTGAAAGTAAGAAAGCTGCAACTATATTTTGTGACAGAAGTAGATAAAGAAAAGTTGTATGTATAATTTTTTCCCGGTCATTGTCCTTATCCATCATGGCACGCTTAAAGGAGATGCTTTAAAACATAAAATTTCATTCTTAAACACAATACAGTCCATCCATCCATTTTCTACCGCGTATTCCAAACAGGGTCACGGAGGGGCTGGAGCCAAACCCAGCTGTCATCGGGCAAGAGGCGGGGTACACCCTGGACAGTTCACCAGTCCATCAACACAGAGAGACATACAACCATACACACTCACTCCTATGGGCAATTTAGAGTCTCCAATCAGCCTATCCCCAAGGTGCATGTCTT
>JBAMIG010016655.1:0-10184 GCA_037177335.1 Kiunga ballochi | reverse complement strand
TTTTGCTATCTTGCACAACCTTGCAGTTTCTACTTGCAAGCATGTAAAAGGAGAAGTCCCCAAGCTGAAAGGTGAAATGGTCATGATCATATAAAAATAATCTAACACCATGTCAATACTAATCTCCACCCTACCACAGGAAGTGATTGTGATTTCAATTGCACAAATTTTATGAGATTTGACAACTTGAAGATTTGACAACAATCTTCAAATTGTTTAAATGTCCCATGTTATAAAAGCCAGTGAGGACATTTGCAGTTACGTACAAAACTATAGAAGAAATAAGAAATATGGGACACTTTTTGCAGTCAATAGGCAATACTAAAGGTTTTCACTAACTTGACCTCTTCTTTTTCCGTCAAGTCTTTGTTTTGTGGAGTGTCCTCCCATGCTGAAAAACAAACAAAAAGCCATAATTTTATAGCCTATGCATTATGAAGACAAAGCAAACATTTGTCCAACTTTTTGGGAAATTTTTATAATTTGTGACCTTGCTAAGCCCCACCATCCGTTTGCCTACAATGTTCAAACAAACTCTTAAAAATGTCTTTTGCTTTTACAGGTAGCATCCTGTGTAAGAAGGAAATGATCAAATAACTAGAAAAGCACAGAATGCAGATTCAGGATCTTTAACGGATCTCCACCAAAAGTCAATCATTTGTTCCCAGTGACACTCCCAACATATCCCAAAAAATCTAATGAAAATCCATCAATAACCGAGTTATGTTGCAAAAAAACAAACAAACAGACAAACTCCGACAAAAAAAATACTACTGCAAGGCAATAAAAGAAAAAAAATTTTATATATATATATATATATATATAAAAGCCAACTTTAGGATTAAGCACCATTGAGCTGAAAGAGCAAAGTAAAATGAGCTTACACTCCACTGTGTTCCACCAGTCCATGAGATCCTCCACATCCTAAAAACACCAATAGATTTGATCTCAACTGGCATTTAAATGGTCTCTTAAAATTAAAGAGACTTTTTTTTTTTAAAAGGACTTTTCTTTTATCCTAGACTAACCTGACTGTCTTTAGGCTGTGAGGGGGCAATACGGAAGTTCTCCAACTGGTCAAACAAGGACCTTTTGGGACCTTCATCCTGAGAAAACAAGTTAAAAAGGGTCAGTGTGGGCCTTTGTGAACAAATATCAGCATCTGCAGAAGAGCTAACGCTTCTCAAGTTTAACTCATTGCCTCATTTTACTCAGTTTGTGCTCAAATAAATATGATATGTTCTATAAAAACTATGCCGTCAACTCGGTCTGTTTTGTAAAGGAAAATGATCTTATGCTACTTTTGACATGTTAGAAAAGAAGGTGGAAAAACAAGTCTGGGCACCTTGTAAAACAAACCCATGTTGTTGTTTAAAAAGCTAAACGATCTCATGCTGCTTTTGACATGTTACAGGAGGCGGAGAAACAAGTCTCGTATCAACACATCGTAACACAGACTCATTTCAGCTTTGTAAGGTCTTTTACAAACATGTCTGTGTGAAGGCGCGGAGCTTGTCCACAGCAGAACTTCACACAAGAGGAAATGGTGATAGTTTTTACTTTTTTATGTATTTATGGCTCAATTTATGCAGGAAGAATGAAAAAATAGAATAAAAGAACCAATATTCAAAGCAAAGCTTGCTTAACTTACCTCTGTCTCTGCTGCGGTATCTTGTGCATTCTTCTGAATAACTTTAGCCTGAAAAAAAAAAACTAAACTTATAGTAACCATACAGCTGCAAACATCTCAGCCACTTTTAAAAGTAGAAGTCGCTCATTTTAAGCAACTGTGTTCTGTAGCTGGGAAACTAATGCAGCGATGTGCTCAAAAAGGTGTCTGTAATTCCAGCTATGCTAACTCAAACCTCAGTGAAAAAACTTGGCAGTGCTACAGCAAGAGATACAAATAGGAGTCTTAAACCTAAATTGTTTTTCCTTGCACTGCAATGATAAAAGCAGTGACTGATGGCTAGCATTTGGTTCATATTGACCAGCTCCACCAGAAGTTAATTCATATACCAATATTTCATACTATGTGCATTGCTGTCATGCATTTAATTTCCTTTAATAAACAGATTGGCAGACCAATCTGACTGAGTACCATCTCAGTACTCCTGTCCTGCTAACATACCATCTCAGAGGCATAAGTCTGTTACAAATGTCACGAGAAGCAAAAACATCTCTCTTGCAGATGTTTGGAACATCTTGCTGCATGTTCTCAATGCGTCAGAAGAGCAGAACTTTATTCTCTTTGGGAGCAGTATCGTGTCCACGCTAACACGGGGAGAACATGCAAACTCCACACAAAGGTTACTGGTTGGAGCACTCCCAGTCAAGGCTCGGCCCAGCAACCTTCTTGCTGTGAAGCCACAGTGCTAACCAACTGCGCCGCCATGCAGCCCGTGAATGAGGAAATTTCGCATGTAATTCGCAAAATTACTTACGTTTTATTTTATTTATATTTATACACAACTCTTCAAACTGAATACAGATTCACGTCTGATTATCAGTTTCAGGATGAAAAAGGGAATTTAGGAAATACCGCCCTCCTCCTAACCCCACCTTTATGGAACATGTAGTACAGAAGCATGGGGAGACAAGTTTATACACATCACATTCTTTAAGGTTACCTTGACCCGGGGCATGAAAGGATTTTGTCTCCTGGGTTTGACTTTAATCTGAAAGGAACAAACAGGATCATTACATCACTGTCAGGAAGTCAAATCTTGAAATCTTTCATCAAGCAGCGATAACGGTTAATGAGCTTTTGTTTCAGACAAAAGGTTTTAAAAATCAAACTCATTAAACAAGCACAGAGGATATTAAAGGACTGTAGCCGACAGGCCTACCTCAGGTTTATCCCTCCCCTCCTCCGTCTTTTCCTCTCTGGATGAAGCTTCATCTTTCAGTCCATCAGATGCAGCCTGGCAGGAATAATAAAGTTAAAAAATAATAATCAAATGAGCAAAAACATTAATAAAACAAGTTTACATGTATGGCAGAAAAGACTGCATAAATCTAACATAAAAGCAAACTTGGTTAAAAACAAGAACAGAGAAAATCAGCATAATGAATAAATATATCTCAGTCTGCCATTTACCTTGGGTGTGACTTGGGGCATAAATGGATTAATCTTCTTGGTTTTTTTTACCTTTGTATGAAAGAAAAAAAATGGCACAATGACAACAAGTTAAATAAAGATTCTCTTTCCCCCATTAGTGATTTGTTTTAAAGGCCAGAATCTGAACCGCTACAGCTGTCAAAGCTTCAAACATATACATGCATGTGTGATGTTGGTTGTTCCCATTTGATACTCATATCCTCTTTTTATGTGACAAAAATTAGCTAAATTTCTGAGCTAAAAGATGTACAAATTCCTCTTTAAAACATCTGCAGAAGCTGCAGCCTCCAACTAGAATCTGGTTTCTCTTTAATATCTCACTCAGAGGAAAAGCAAACATTAAGCCTGCACGATTCCTTTTAATGGAAACTGGGGTGCAAATAAACAGCTTGTGTCAAACAATCATTCTGACTACCTCAAGATACCTATTGTGCAAAACACGCGACTCGTTTTACACATCACCGCCTGAAATTTAGTTAGAGGAAGAATTGTGTCTTTTGCCTGACTTTGAATTCAAAGAGCTAATGTGGAAACAGGAACTGGAAAAGCTTGAGGCAAACCTGAATTTGGTAGGCCTTCTAGTGTTAATATCACAAACCGTATTACCCTGTTTGCCTGAAACAGCCTGTGTGTTTATACTTTGAAGTGAATCTGGTTTAATGCACATGTATGACAAATCAAACTCACCGTTTTGCCCTCCGTGTGGCTCTCGTCACCATGTTTGGCTACAACAGATCCATCTTCCTCACCTGGCTGCTTCTGCAGTTCATCAAATGGCTCAATTTGTTGAGGTGAATCATTTGCAAACTTATAAAATTAACTTTGAAACTTGATAGTTTATGTATAAAGGAGTCTTAGATTCATTTAAGTAGCTTCCAAGTTAAACTGATTGTCATCCTGTGTTTGATGACAGAGACTGAATCTCAGCAGAGAAACAGGAGAGACCACTGTTAATCTGTGCTACTGTACATGCTATATGGACGTTATTTAGCAGAATGGAGCATTTAACAAACAATGAAGCAAAAACCGTATTATTTTATATTCCTACAGTCCAGTGGAAATACAGAACAAGCAGCTAATGTTCATCAGCTAACAAAATGTTTGTGACCTCTGAAAATTTTGCACACATTCCTCGTGGTTCTTGTGTTTCTGTATACTTTGCTTCTCTGTTCCTCTCCTGAAATCAAAACTACAGTAGTTTCCTAAATATAGGAGTTAAGGTACATGTTTGGCACATATTGGATACAAAAACACAGCTAGCTTAGTTTGTGTAGTGGTTTGGGAGGAGCGACAAAACTTTGAGGGTTTTCCTTTTTTCTCTTTGCAACTTAGATTTTTCTCCTCATACAAGTCAAATAATTTTCCCAAAACTCATCCAAACTCCCTTTTCCATGTATAAAAAACATAATATAGCTATTGCAAATGATTTGCATACCACATGCAGCAACCTGTTGATAACTTTAATGAAAACTACATTTGTTTACTTTATGCATTGATATAGCAAACATAAAACTGAGCAACAGAAACAAACAGTTAACATTATTCAGTAAATAGTGACTGTACCTTTTCCTCAGGACTCGCAGACATCCCCTTCCTCTCCTACAACACAAAAAGCACACAGACGGGACAAGCAGAAGTTAAAGCAGTTTTATAAAGACCACGTTTCTGAGCTACAGCGGTGCTTTAATACGAACCTCTTCAGCTGGTCTGGGTGGGACTGGCAGTGCTTCACTGTCTTCCTTCTTTTCCAGCTGGATCAAATTACTTTTGACCTGGCAAGGACACAAACACAGAGGGACTCAGTGAACCAAAGCAGGCAAGGAGATTGACTGTAAGCTTGCAGAAGCAGGAGGGGAAGTGGTAGCACTATGGAGGAGGAGCCGCCTGAGAACAGAGGGTACTTCTGGGAGAAGTTGATCATTTCTGTACGTGTGCGCATGCCGTCAGTGATGAGTCATAACATACTGACCAGTTTGGGCTTCTCTTTCTCCATGGCTGTTTGTGTGTCTTCAGTTTCTTTCTGAAAAGAGAAAAAAATGATCAGTTCTTAAAACAAAAGCAGCTGATTTTCCAGCATTTTTTCCCAGATGTAAACAGTAACTTTAGTTGAATAATAAACATGAGGAGAAAGTTTTTGTCCAGGATTCAAAAGAGCGATTAGATGACAATGGAGATCTAGAGTTCCCTCAAATACAGTCAGAAAATGAAAACAGTTTCAATCACACACCAAATGTATGAAAAGCAAACATGTAAATTCTCTGCGATGTGGAATAAATAAGTCCAACACAGACAACTAGTTATTTATGCAACATTGCTTTCATCCCTATCCCCACTATTACCGTGACTATCTTAAACCCGCCACCAACACCTATATATTCAGTTATAGTTACTTTATTAGCAGAGCAGAATGGATTCAGTTTGGACATGGCGCTCTGAGGTGGAGAGGACATCAGCAACAAAAAGAAAAGGTTCAGGACACAGAAACATTCAGTCAAATGGAGACATTGTCCAACACTACAAGCAACTGCATGAGCTGTCTGTTGGTTAAATAAATATAGATAACATTTTCTGGTGCAATTTAAATTTAGCGGAGCCGTTTTAAACTCCACACACTGACACCAGTGATGCTGGAAGAAGATTGATAACACCAGTCTTAAATGAATGCAAGTTTTTGTTCATTGTTAATAAAAAAAAAAGAGAAACATAAAAAGCACCTGTTTGTTGCTTGATGCTTTTTCGCTGCTTATAACTGCAGCCTCATCATCTGGTCCACTCTGCTTCTCATGCTGCATGCAGGAGACAAATATCATCATCATCCTCATGTTATCAAGAACATTTTCCATTTATTTTCATTTCTCAATTCCCATCAAAAGTTCAGTTTAATGACTCTTACTCTGACTGCTGCTCGAAATGGATTCAGCTTCGTCACTGCCCTGGCGAGTTTACTCTAAATTGGAATAAAACAAGAAAAAATAAAATGAATAAAATAAACATTTAGAAACACCTAAGTGCAAAACATTTTCCAAATCTTAACAAACCTGTTTGTGACTGGGCTGGATATCTCCACCTCTACCTGGCATCTCTTCATCACTGTTGGAGGCCTTCTCCTGCAAGTAAACTCATCCATTATTGTAAAATAAAGCATAAACTTCTGAAAATCATTCAATTCCAACCACTATAAGTTTCAGCTGGATATTGTCTATGTAGAAGGTGCTCTTCATCACTGCACTAAAACCGTTCTAAGAGAAACACATATAAGGGTAACTTATAAATGTGCTATTAAAATGTACTTAAGTCAGTCACTGAATTCAAGTATCTTAAATAGTAATGTTTAGGTTTAAATTAGAATAAAAACCATTTACAATAAAATGAGGAACTTATCCTGTTACAACACTGCACCTGTTTAACTTTGTGCTTCGGTGCAGCAGAGTCATCGTCGTTCATGTCTCCAAAGTTTTCAGCCATTTCCTTTTTCTGATACGGATCAAAACATGATTACCTTTCAGGTAACATGACAGCAGTTTCTTTACACACAGGCAGAATATTTAATATGAGGAAATAACCTAAAACGATGAGGTTAAAGGGTTAGTTTAAGATCTTTGCTGCAGGTGAAGTTACCAAACTGATACCATCTACCACAGGTTGTGCAGACTGGCCCAAATAACAGAGAACATGAAAAAAGAACTTTAGATCTTACCTTTAAGACCTTCTCTTCATTGTTTGCAGATTGATCATCATCTTCAGACAAGTCATCCTAAACCAGGAGAAAGAATGCATGTCAGTATGTGACGATAATAAATAAGACTTGTGTGTTTTTGCTTTAAAGATGTTTGCCATTTTCCCACATGAATCCAGGCTCTGCTGAGACTTTCTGCAGGTTAGTATTAATTACCAGCCACAGAAACTAAAAGGCATCTGGGGAAAGTTATCTAAACATTTATGTGAGCGTGCTTACTGGCTACGTTTCAGCTGATTATGGCTGAAACAAGCAGAGTATTTTGGAGTAGGAAGCCCTACTTTAAACATGCCAGAATTAAATGAACGGCTCATAACAGGCTGCAAGAACCAGAAGAAGAGGTTTATTATTGCAAATCAGGTGTGTTGAAGTATGAATACATCTAAAGTATGCAGGCCAGTGGGTGAGAAATGCTGAGCCAATGCAGCAACAATCATAAAGGGGAAGACAACATATGGAACCATGATTATTCGTCAGACTGGGAATTCACTTTCTCCAACGTTTTACCTGAGACTGAGATTTGGCACCTTTCTTTTTAAACATGCCAAAGATTCCTCCCTTCTCCTGCGAAACATGTAGCATGTAATCAGATTACTTCCACTAACGGGAGCTTTCCAGTTTGTCAGGTGAAATCTGAAAACTCACCTTTATGTGATTTTCAGAGAAATTGTCGCTGCTGCCTGAGAGTTCACTGTCTGCAGACAAATCCTCCTGAAGGTTAGAGACCAATGCCAACATTTTAGTGTTATTTGCGTGGCTTTACGGAGCCATGTTGCTAAAATAATCCAAAGACTGTACCTGGGACTGTGGTTTTTTTGTTCGGAAAAGATTGAGGTTTTTTTTAAATACCTCTTTCAGAATCCCACCTGATTCCTGAGAAGTCAAAGCAAAAGTCTCAATTTTTTGTGTTACAATTGTGTGGAGTTAGTTTTAAAAGTTGACTAATACACTAGAAAATAAGCTTACTTTCTCACTGAAGAGATCCTCTTTGCTTCCTCAGAGCTCACTCTCTGCTAACAAATCCAGCTGATGGTGAAAACACAAATAATTCATACCCGTGTCGATACTGGAACAGTGAAAAACCCAACATGAAAACACCAGATCCTTTGTTTATCAAACTGGTGCAGCTGTCAGATGGACCTGCAGGGATTTAGTGTCACATTAGCCAACTCCTTTTTCAAATAGCTGATGCATGCAGGTTTGTGTTCCCCCTGACAAATACGTTTAACAAAAACAGTCCATTCATATAGCAACTTCAGCACAGTCCATGTGAACAACTGGATAACAGCATCACTATTCTGTCACTATGCAGGATTAGACATCTAAAGGCTTTTATCACATGCAAAATTTAAACAAAGCCGTTCTTACAGACCTGACAGTTTACATTATTTTACCCGATGGCGGTTTCCCCACTTTTTGGCTTATTGGCTAAAACAAAAAACTAGTACTATGATTCTTTCTAAATTCTATTAGTATTTTGTTGGTTTTCTTTTATGTTTTGTGCAACAGTAGTGAAACAATTAATTTCATATACATTTTTTTCCATGTTTCATTTCAGGTGCATCACATTAGTCAAATCAGGAAACCAGAATAACTCCTGTTAGTTGCAGCTCTGATCATTTACATGCAAATATCATTTAGTGTAATTTAAACATATAAATTGGATTGGTGATTTATATTTTTGAGCATTGAAAAATGTATATAAAATTTTATACTTGCTTACATTCAGGTTAGGCATTTATCTGTTTTAATTCTTGCATTGTTCCAATTGTTTTTACTAAGGCACATTTTCAATATTCACTTCAATATGAAGGGAAATTTCCATCTAAAAATCTATTTTTAAGTTTAGAACAAAAACCACAAGTAAAAAAAAAAAGAAAAAAGATTTTACTTAAATTATTTAAAAGAAATTCACCTTTGTGTTGTTGCTGTTGTCAGACTGGTTATCGTCAATGACAGAGAGCTCCAAAACGTCCTGAAAGAGGTTAGATTTTTTTTTAAAGCACACTTATCAGCCTCTTTATTCAGATATCATTTAACACATTTAGCATGTTTGCCAGGAAGCCATTATCTGTTGCTGTAAAAGATTGTGTTTTACCTGTAAAGGCCTGCAAACGTGTCCTGGTCGAGGAGATCGTTTCAGTCGCCGACCTAACAAACCAGATTTTTCCTAAACATGAAGAAACAGATCAGTTTCACAGCAACTCCAGCAAGAAAACCAAAATTTCACAGCAGAAAGTCAGCTCACTTTTGATGCCATATTTTCCGTTAGGCTGTCGCTACTGGCTGACAGTTCAGGGTTTTGCAAAGACATGCTGGCCTGTTGGCACAAAAACCTTTTAATGCATCAACATCAGTGATTTAATTCACCACAGATTAATCTTTTTTTAATCTAGCAGCATCAGACTAACAGCCAGATTTAATTTACTGCCATAGAAGTTAAATAAAAGCAGGAAGTTTTTGATAAGATGCTAGCACACAAAAATGACATTACGTTAATATTTCTTAATCAGTGAATGGTTTCTAAATGTATTTTCTTACTCTAAATCATATATAGTAAAACTACCAACCTGTTGCTCCCCATCTTTGGCATGTTTGCTTGTCTTCTTAAATATACCTTTTAGCATTCGTCCTTTGTCCTAGAACACTAATATAAATCAGCCAATATGCTAAAAAGGACTCATTTAGTGTGATGATTAGACACACTGCTCACTCACCTTGCTGCTGTTGTCAGTCAGACTATCATTGCTCTTTGAAAGCTTACCATTTGCTGATAGACTGTCCTATGAAGCATCAGCAGAAAGCTTGTATGTCAATACATCCATGAAAAAATACTTTATAAACCCAGTTTTCTAAAGATAAATAGCTTCATGGTAACTTATTTCTAGCTTGATTGTTATATCAAATTGGTTACTGTATATTAAAATCTCACCCGTGCTTTTGCAGACGGTTCTGCAATTTTTGAGGATTTCTTGAACATCCCTCCAAACAATGCTGCTTTTTGCTAAATAAAAAAAAAACTATTAACGTGCATTTCAAACGAACCCTGCAATTACATGCCACCTTCATCTAACCATAGCATCTCTGCTTCCTGAACTTGCTGTGCATTAAATAAATTCTACTTGAGAACGCCATAATTTTAAGCTTGCATCTTTCAGTCCAACCTCATGTTCAAACAACACATTTGTACTTTAACTCAGTTCATGTCTGGTCTTAAATTCAATATAATATAATATTATATATATATATATATATATATATATATATATATATATAGGTAGCCTTTCATGCTTCACATTACTGAAAACGATGTGTATTGTCAGTGTT
>JBAMIG010016654.1:0-10229 GCA_037177335.1 Kiunga ballochi | reverse complement strand
TATTCACGTATAAAGAAATGGCTCTGAATCTGAAGAGCAGCTCAGTGACTGTGTCGTCATGCAGAACGTACGGGGTGAAAGGTGCTCACAGAAAGGGGTCGTCTTAGCATGATCACCTATTACTCGAAGGTCAGAGGCAGGTCAGGATGTTGCAATGACATTTAAAATGTCTGCACAGCACGTCAGATACCTCATCCTCAAGTCAGTTGCATGAGAGATTCCTGTTGAGATCTACAGTTACAGCTGGGATGTCCTCACCATCAGTCGTGTTAAGACTCAGTTTCATGCTGTGCCATCCCTACCTTCATGTTTTGTGGTCTGTGGGGATTCTCACATTGCTAATTGCCGCATCTTCCATTTCTATATGTAAGAGCAGGCATTATGTCCAGGTTTAAGTAGGTTTTCAACTGTTTTCTGTGCATAGTTGTTCCAGGCTTCCCTGAAGTGCTCCAAGCTTTTCTGAATCTCAGAAGGAAAAACTGTGGAGAAAGATTTTAGATGTCAGTACTGAGGTCAAGAATATGCAAATTTGGTAGAGTGTAGAAACATATTATAAAAAAGTCTGCAACACATGCAAGAACACATCCCTCCAGTGATGTTCACTTCCTTGGTTGTAGACCGATGCCCCAGTCATGAAACTCCGGGACTCAATGCCCTGCACAAGATTCATGACAAAGGCCACCAAAAAGTTCTCTCCACCCTTATCTGATGGGACTCTGAAGATTAATGCGTGTTGGCAAGTGGTTTTGGGAAAGTGAGAAGGTGCCATGGTGGCATGGTCTGTGCTGCAACTGAGAGTGTCTGTAATGAACTGCAAAGTCCCATCTGCATTCATAAATTCAGACAGAACAAACATGTCATCAGTGTCCTTTAGCTGACCACAATAATAATCAGGACACATGCCCATGTTTACACTAAACCGTTTAAATTAAACGCATATTAGGTAATAAACATGACCATTGCATAGGTTAATTTGTTTTAAAGAATTTCCAGTTAATATGTATTAAAGGTGTTTGAGCCATAAATGTTAGGTGAATTAAGAGTTTTTGTTTATTTGCCTTTTGGTCTCTGGTGACACCTGTGTAAAAATGTGTGCAGTTGGTTGCTATATTTTCTGTTAACCACTGACTGATGTCTTTCTTTCTCTTTAACTCATCTTGTCCATGACAGTCTGGCTGCTGTGTGTTTGTGGGCAAGTTTGCTTTGCCAAGGGGCGCTCTATAAAGGTCTCCTTGGTAATATGAATTCTTTATTTATTTAGAATAAATGTTTGTTACAGGCTTTACTGTTTTTACTGCATGGCTGCCAACTTTTCCTAATTTCTTGGAATGCAATTTAGTGGAGGCAAACAATTTTTTACCTCATACACAGCAGCAGGACATGCAGTCCCCGATAGAATAAGCATGTTTTTCTCCTCTGTGTCTGTCAGCGAGATTGGTATAGTGCCTGACTGCCTTCCGGAGATGTCGGTGGTCCTGTTGCCAAACCCTCTCACTGCGTTGAAACAAATCATCAACTATTGGCATGTTTGAGGTCTCGCCATTCCGGGGAAACGGAGGCTGGAATCCTAGAAAACATCCCAAAGGGTTTAATCCAGTTGAAGCTTTTTTAGGGAGTTCTGAGCATATTCAGCCCATGGGAGGAATTCACTCCAAGATGAAAAAAGGTTTTCAGAAACCTACTTATTTCCGGAATTTTTCTTTCCGCCTTTCCACGGCATCTCTGAGCAGTCTAAGAAACACATGCCAGAGGCGAGATAAAAACTGATGCCCAAAGTCAGAGACCACATTTTCCAGTAGGCCAAAATGCCAGAAGAAGTTTTCAAATATACCCCGGGCTCTGTCGGCTGCTGTGGGAATGCTGGAAAAAAGGATTAACTTTCAGACTTTGGAAAATCTGCCAACCACGACCAATATGCAGGTGTATCCCTGAGAGATCGGTAGATCAGTGAGAAAATCTATTCCAAGATGAGATCAGGGTCTTTGTCTGTAAAGGTAGCAACTGTAGTCGGAGCATCCAGAAACATATCTGTTTACAAAGTTAGACATACCTGGCCACCAATTTCTAGGTTTCAACAATGCTAGGGTAGCCTGGACACCTTGATGACTCGTACCTGGACTTTTATGGGTAGACTTTCCCCCAAAGGATTTGATGGTCTAGATACAAAGATGGGTGGTGTCTATCTGATGGTGCAGGATGTTGGTCCAGTGCCTGTTTGATTCTCTCATCAATTTCTCATTGGAACAACCCGTGATGGTAGGATGTTTTCTGACTCCTCCTGAGACTCAGTCTAATCATGGATCTGGGATAAAGCATCTCCCCGTTTGTTCTTGAAGCCTGGAACATATGAGACTGTGAAGATGTTAATCCACCTCAGATGATTAACGGGAATGTTAATAATTCTACTCTGTTTGCTATGATAGGAAAAACTCACAAATCCTGCCAACCCCACCAACCATATTGGGAATAGTGGGATGAGACTCCTCACTTGAGGATTTTCTACCAGCTGGAGGAACAACCTATCAGACACTGTCCCACATTCCTCCAGGGCAAGGTTCCCAGAGTGTCACTTCATCAGCTCACAATCCGATACAGCAGTAGAGTTCTTGCATGAACAGCCATCTTGGTCCAAGACATTTGGTCACTTGATGTGGATTGAGGAGGGTACCAGGGAACAGTGTGGAACAGTGTAGCAGTCAGTGAGGTGACCCTTTATAATTGTTCAAACGCCTCCATGCACTTGATAAGGACATCTTTGTTTCGTAGCTCCCCAGAGAGCCGCTGGTATCTTCCATCTAGCTATTAGCTACAGTTAGCTATTTTCATGTTTGCATTCACAAGTTTTGCATCCTCAGGTACAGTTCAAAGTTACGGATGCAGCCATTTGGTGGTTAGTGTTTTGAAGCCATTTCGATACGGTGCAGACGAGCCTGAATGCAATTCCAGACACATGGTTACAGCAGTCTATGCGCCTGCATGAATTTAATACTTTATATACGTCTCCTTGCTCACACTTTATCCATGATCCTGCCTGGTTGCAAACCTCAGCCTCAGAATGTTCAACCACAGATTTCATGATACAACTGATTTCCAATAATGCTTCAAAGCCTCCTTTAGTAGCTTTATTGAAGTTTTTATTCCACAGAGAGCAGAACAACAGTTAGCTTTACAAGTGCCTAAAATATAAGTAACTTCTTAAAATATATTTGGCAGTTCACAGTTTCTAAATAAAAACTAAAAACAGTGTAAACAAAATCAAACCAACAAAAATTGACATTATCATCATTATTTATCTATATTTGCTACAGATACAGCACTTTTACATGCGTTCAACTTGTTTCTGAGTCATTACACATTTTTACCATTATGAGACCTCATAATAGAAAATGTGCAAATCTATTAAGGATTCTATTCGACTTAAAGATTCATGCTGGTCCACTGTAGCAACACTAAAGCATACTGGGTTTGTTATTTTTTACCTCTTGTAAAACATTTCAGTGTGTCACCTGTAAAACTACCAGCCTGGTGTTTAAGTGCAATAAGCTTTTAGTTTAACAAGATGTCTGCTTGTGCTAAGCTCTGACTTATGAGCAAGTTTAGTATTTTGTTTATAATTAGGATAGGTTGAGACAGTAAGCAGAAGGAGAATGAACATGGTCAGTTTGGTGTAGATATCTTAGAGGCGGTTCTTTTAGAGCCTCTTGCTCAGTTCCATTTCTTCCTTAAAGAAAGCAGAATATAAGCATAAAAATGTAGAGATTCATATTTCCTTTGACCTTTCTGAGTTATTTTTCTTGTCTCTGACTTCCACTCTCAGTCTAGATAACCCAACACCGCTCCAATAAACACTGATCTCAACGCTTGTGTCGGCATCGCTCAGACGTTTCTATTCTTCCTTTCTTTACTGATTAGCAACAGTTCATTGATCAACTACAGTATTATGTTAGGCCTGCACTCCATGTTTGCATGCATGCAGATCTCCCTTCATCCTTTCTGCAGAGGATGGTTGCAACAGTAACAGACTGCAAATAAATTACTGCTCACCCAACAGCTTTATTTCTTTGTTTGCTGTAAGTGATTTGTGTTAATCTGCTGGTGGGAATGTTCTTAGAAGGTGATCTGAATGTTTCCATGGCTACCAGGCTTTTAAATATCACAAATTAAAATGTTTTCTTTCCAGAGAAGTTGCATTAGAGAAAGATGTCAAGCATGGCACTGTGGCAAAATTGAAATATGAACTGACCGTGGGATCTATTTAAATATAATAAAAACACTTCTTTAGATCTAATTTAGATCCAACTCACAGATATACGGTGTCCGTTTCACCCTGAATGTGTTTTTCTTGTCCAGTTTCCAGTTTACTCCATTTGTGTGGTTCAAGCAGGTTGGGAGAACATTTGGTTATTGTACACTGGAAATAAGCTTGTAAAAATATAATACATAATGAAAGACATTGTTCACTAGCACATGTGTTATTTAAAATAAACTATCAAATCTAAGTCATTTCAGTTTCACAGAGAGACTTGCCAACGATATGAATAGACAGGTTAACATTTATATTCACAGGACTGAGACACTAGTGGACTATGTGAAAAGGTTTTTTTTTCTTTGAAACAGCAAAAATAAAAAAGGCAAAAATCATTTTTGCCATTTTTTTTGTCTGATTAAAACTGAAAAGGGCAAAAAACAGTCGATACACCCTTCATCCATCAAAGTTCACAACAGAAACATAAAACAGAAACTTGCATTTGATTTGAGACAGAAGTTATTCTTACTGGTCCAGTTCCACCTCAGACACTAAAAGAAGAGTTGCAGATATGACCACAGCTCATCCTTGTGTAAACTTTGTTATTATTGTTTGTGTTTACTTTCACATTGTTGTTGGTTTTCTGCTATTCTTTATGTTTAAGGACCAATTCTGGGTCAAGATGCTCATTTCAGATGTAAAAACCCAAATCGAAGAAAAATTTCTAACTAATTTCTCATTTTTATTTAGGTTTATGTGAAGAATGTAAAAGCACAGCTTTTCTGTGCTTCATGTAAACAAACTGCGTTAATGTAAACCGACTCATGTTAATTTAAAATATGCAGAAATCTGGTCTGCTAGTCACACCAGTAAACTCAGAAGGAAAAACAATTAGTTTAAGGATATGTTATGAATAAATATGTTGCTTTCTTTGTAGGAGTCAGAGTGAATGATGCATATTGACCACAACAAACTCAGGATATGGTTAGCACAATTCAGTTTAGAGACTAAATATTTGAGTCTATCATAAAATGTACCTACTAAACCAGACTATAAGAGTATGGTAATGGTTTTTTAATAGAACTCAGAACCTTATCTAATTTACCTCCAGGTGGTTGTAAAAAGCTGGATGATGCATCCATGAGAACAAGATGTGTATGAAGCCAATTTAGATTCTCAGTAACAGATTTGTTTCAGATTAATTTCTGAGAAGAATCATGAGCAGAAAGTGGATTGCAGCTGCTTGAAGGCGGCTTGTCGCTGTTTTTTCTCCACCTCCTGTCTCTTTCGTTCCTCTTTTTCCTCTCGTAGCTCAGCCTCAAACTTGCTGCCCTGATTTAAAGCCTGCACCTGGTGACATAAAATGACATTAAAGACGAATCATCAGTAGTGGGTAGGCAGGATGGATGGATGATCAGCAGGATGAGCAGAGTTAAGCAAAGCCTAATCAAGGCAGAAAATAATAAATGAAATACTTACATTTTAATAACTGGTTTTGATCATTTTTCCCCACTATCTTTTCTAATAAAATATTTGATCTAATTTTTTTTTATCTAATCATCCCAAAGGGATCAATAAGTCTATTTCGGTAAAATATTTTGAAATCTTGTTCAAGTTTTTGTTGACGCGGCGCTTCAGCTCTTTATGCTGCCTAACGGCTGGTTTGTAGGATGTGTGTGTTTTTGTGTGTGTGTGTGTGTGTATAGTGCCTACAACCCTACATCTATTTAGGGTGGAGGCAGTGGATCAAAACATATTTGCACAAGAGCATATTACCTTGATGTTACACTACTCATTCTCATGACGTGGTTTATTGGGAGTCTATAGGAAGTATTTTTTTAGGTTACCTGTCTACACATTTAAATGATGTTTGCTTTCTGTCTATCCAACCCTATGCTCATGACACGTGCCCGCAAATCATACTTGACTTTCAATCACTGCTTTTCTGTCTGAGCTTTAGTTTTATGTGGAGAAAACGTTTTCACACAAATGTTTGTGTGGAAAATATTTAGTTCAAATCAGTAATAAAATGTACAATCCAACCTTTTTACTATACTCCCAATTACTGTAGAAAAATCTCTTTTGCTGTAATCTCAATTAGGTATAACAAAAAATTAAACATGATTATGTTTCTCTTCTTAAACTGTCAATATTAGAAACAGCATCACACAGTGTCAAGTTATGACATGTTCAAAATGTACTTTTAATACACCAATTTAAAAAATAACTTTGTCTACTGATGTCCACTGGGCAATCTGAATAAAACCAGAATGCAATGATTTACAAACCTCACTAACCCATATTCCCAATAGATCATGAAAAATAAAAAAGATATTTTACCACAACATGGAAAATATGAGCTTTTCTTGGTTTTATTATTAGTTGGAAATATTTTTACATCTTAAACTGTTAAATTTGCTCAGGAAGAGGGATGAGATCCTAGAGAAGACTTGACAGTTGGGGGAGTTCTTTAATAATTTCTTATAAATGAGTAAATAGTTATAAATAGGTTGATGAGGCTCTTGATTGTTTTGCTTTCGTGCGATTATATTTGGCTCGGCGAATTGGATTTAACTGGACTGTCTGTGAGCATCTTACTTGGTTACAAATTGGATCTGTAAAACTAAAGCTGTATTGAAATTGAAGTAAAGTGGAAGAAATAAATGAAAATTAATGTTTCTATTGGTGAATAATTTTAATGGTCTTATCAAACTTTACTAACAAGAAAACTGCTCTGAAATTGTAAATCAGCAGCAAAAGGAAATTCAAAGTATTTAATATGATTTTATTTTTATTCATGTCAACACATTACTGACTGAATATGAATATTTTGAAATGAAAGAAAAACAATGATTATTATCAGCCTTGTTGTTTGCTGAACAAATAATCCTCCTGTTACTGTGACATTGTCAAAGGTAGCAGCAGAGAACAATTTCCATACAATACTATCAGTCCAAGTCAAAATTTCCAGGAGACCAAATAGGCTGGGGGCAGTGACCTTTTCACTCGGAGTTTGCAAGTTTTTCTTACATTCAATGTATTTCCTTTTCCTCTAAAAGATGGAAATGATATGAATGAATGCTGCTGCTGGGTAACATTATGCAACAGATGCAAACAGGGAGGCCGGTGGAAGACTGTTGCAGGGCGGTGGTAAAGAACGGCACGAATCTGTGAGCCTTGCTCCCAGCGTGATGCTTGAGCACAGAGGAAGGAAAACTCTGGTGCCAGTGAGCTGCTGGGCCGAGCCTCATCACCCAAAGGGGAAATTCCTCCAGGCTGAGTACGTGAATGTAGCCATCATTTAATGGAGGTTTAGTGGAGTGATGCCAGTTGTGGATTATTAAAAGACCAGGGTTCAGGTTGGGATGATGTGGGGTTGATCTGGGCCTTAGGTGTGGCTCCAAGATGTGTCCATGCCTTATTTGGGCTGGCAACGTGTGGAAGGACCATAGCGGTGAGACGGCCCTCGATATTATTAGGCTCTCCGGGGGTGCAATTCTGACATCGGGCACTTGGAACTGCGGTTGTTAATTGTAAATGATAGATAGATAATAGCATCTCAGGTTTGGTGCAAAATTTATATCTGTGTCTCTAGTTCGGCTATTTTTTTCAGCCAGGAGCAAAAACTCACACAGGCAGAGGAGGTTAGTGAAACAATTGGATGTTAATAGTAAGCTAACAGCTGCTGGGCCTAGTTGACGGATCTCAGCTGACTTTCCCACGCTGTTAGTGCAGGAGTTGTTGAAAAACAGGAGGAAGTTGGTGATTGGAAAAATAAGAGTCCCTTGTCCTTTATTTAAAAATAAACCTAGACTAGCTTCTGTTAAAAGATTGCACTATAAAACAATGCAGAACCAGATAAAAATATAAGAGATACAGAGGACAAGCTGAGTGATTCAATAAAACATCACTTGGGCACAGTACAGGTGTAAGTTAATCATCCATCCATCATTTTCTACCGCTTATTCCCTGATAGCAGAGGGACTGGAACCAATCCCAGCTGGCATTGAACGAGAGGCGGGACAGGTCACACCCTGGAGCCAGTCCATCACATGGTCACCACACACAACACCACACACACTCACTGGTTGGACCTCTCCCCAGCCAAGGCTTGAACCAGCAACCTTCTTGCTAGTGCTAAAAAAGCCACAGTACTAACCAACTGCGCCACCATGCAGTCTGAAGTTAATCAGTGAAACTTAAACTAATAAGATCTCTACTATGTAGGCACCATGTTAGCAGCACATCTACATATTAACTTCCAGAGCGCCATCATACCTTTGCTTCAAAGAAGTCCTTGGCCCCCATCACTCCCTCAGTAGAGACGTTAATCTCAGACAGTCGAGCGAGAGCCATGAGGCCACTCTCCTCCTGCAACTCTCCAGCTGCCGCTCTACGGAAGATCAGCAAGAACTGCCAAACAATCAAATGTTCAGGAGAAAATTAAGCAGTGGTGGCTGTATTCATGCAAAAAACAGAGTACACTGCTTATGTTTGCCCTGACTTTCCACTAACCTGTTACCATGACAGTCACTATCTAAAATGCTGTTCTCTCTGCATCTATCAATGATGCATCTAAAGAGAAAATTCAGTTGAATTGAATTAAATTCATTTATTGTCACATGCAAAGTTATACAGTGTACAGCCCGCAGCGAAATTTGTTTCAAGCCAAGATTACACATAACATACAAACACATGACAAAAACAGGCTTAGGAGCAGCCATGGTCCGGCGCTCCTTTCAAGGTTGGGGAGAAAAAAAAACACATAAGGAGATTATCTGAGGAGAGGAAAAAAAAGCTAAGCATCCTATTCAGCATAACTCATATGCAGACTAGTATACTTGACAAATAAAAACCAACACCTCAACATTAAAGCACATGTAAAAACGACTTCACGCGACAAGGGGTAGGGGGAGTGCAGGTCTCCAGCAGAGCTGCCGGCTGCGACTCAGCGCGCTCATGCAGCCGAACTGACGCCCACACTGTGGGGATGTGGAGCAGTAGCAGTGAAAGATGAGGAAGTGTTTGTGTGTCATGTGACATGAGTGTGCGCGTGCATGTACGGTGAGGTGTTTGGTCTACAGTCCGTAAGCAGATTCACCCTCGGACCGTCACTATGGCAACAGTGCGCCGAGAGAAATCCGCCAAGGCCGCATTCCATGGGAGACAAGGATAAGGGTCAGGACAGAGCAGTCATACATCGTGCTTCTGCAAGGAGAGAAATTTCCAACCAAGGGGGGGCCAAGATAAGATAAAGACAGTATTAAAGACAGTATAAGTGTTGCTGTTGAACACATGTTAGAAACTGTAAAGAAACACCAAGCATGTCTCAGTCTCAGTCACACTAACACTACATTGAACACTAAGTGTGTAGTAATAATGCATTTCCACTTTGAAGCACAAACTTAGTGCACTGACAACCCTTAGTGCACCCAGACGCTGCCGTACCATCTAAAATATCCAGTGTGAAATGATGGACACTAAGCCAACACCATTTTGCTAACATAGTAGAAGAGGAGGGACTTTCCCCCTGTTTTACAGGGTTGGATAATGTGTGAAACAAATTTTTATAGTTGTGATAAAATTATTCCATTATCATTCTAATGGATACTGCAACATGATACATGTTATCTATTTGTTGGAAAGTATAACTGTTATCTGTGTTAATTGGTTTAATTTGGATGGCACTGCCAATGATCCAAATTTATTTGCTACATGTACTGTAGACCATACATGTTTATGATGGCAAAACACTGAAATGATCTCACAACCCCAAATATGAAAACCGCCGGCAAACTGCACAGGTTTTGTCTACAGTGTGGAATAGACTGTAAAGGCAAAAGTTTCAATAATTATGTTTTGTTCTAATAGTTAAACATCTTAATAGCAACATAATATTTAGTGCAGCTCAGTGAAAGGACTAAACAAACAAAAAAAAAAACACGTAACAGATTTTCTTACTTCACAACACGTGTGTGTGTGT
>JBAMIG010016652.1:0-10286 GCA_037177335.1 Kiunga ballochi | reverse complement strand
ATCTATATACCTATCTATATCTATATCTATGTATGTATATATATATATATATATACATATATATATATATATATATATATATATATATATGGAGAGAGAGATGGATAGAGAAAGTGAGAGAGCAAGAGAGGGAGAGAGCGAGCCCTAAGAGTGCAGCAACAGTCGCTTACCGTCCATTTCTTGTTTCCTTTGATTTGAATTTCAACCTCATATTGCAAATCATTTTGTGGAGATAAAAGAGGAGCTTCCCATTCCATGCACAACCCGTCTTGTGTATATTCCCCTTTAAGATGATGTGGTGGGACTGGTTTGACTGAAAAAATACAAACATGCAAAATGTATGACTAAACAAAAATGTGAAATATTCTCATTCAACATAGTAGAGGTGCCATAATGCTGCTACATTGGCTATAATTACTGTAAAATGGATTAGAAGATGAAAAATCTAACATCAAACTTGAAATTAAGTTTAGTGAAGTCATGATTATCTGAGAAAAAAAGACAATGATATATAATAAGCTGTGCTACTACTGCAGAGCTTAGAGCTCATGTTACACATTTTAGTCAAAATCCAAGTTCCATGAAGTTATGGTTTTGCATTTTTTTTACACCTTACGAACAGACAGTGAAGGTGCCCCATGACCTGCTTTAACAAGCATTTTTTTCCTTTAGAGGTGGAATCATCTGAAGACTATAACTAGTAACTCAGACATCTTAATATTAATTACAGCGGGACAAAGAAATAAGAAAATCACTCACAGATTGTGTTAAGCATGAATGACTGAGAGTAGAAGGTTCTGCTGAAGGGTGCTGATGGGCTGCTGAGCTGGACCTTGATATGTCTGAACTCATTTCCATAGAAACAACACTGGTCAGTGACTTTCTCATCAGGCTGACACTCAGTCCAGTTACTGCAAGAGGTACATTTGTGTCAAGTCCAAACAAAATAACATAAATGTCAGAACAATTATTCCCAAAAAGAAGACAAGAAAGGTTGAGACTACTAAGTACTAAATATATACTATACTATACTATACTATACTATACTATACTATACTATACTATACTATATTATACTATATTATACTATACTATACTATACTATACGATATATTACTATACTATACTATATATTACTATACTATACTATACTATACTATTTATTACTATACTATACTATACTATACTATACTATATATTACAATACTATACTATATATTACTATACTATACTATACTATACAAGTAAATATATACTAAATACTATACTATACTATACTATACTATACTATACTATACTATACTATACAGCTTAATATATACTAAATATTATACTATACTATATACAAAAATAAGTAATACATACTAAAAAAGGTGTTTGTTTATTGCTAACACCAACATGTCATAAAGAAAATTTGAAAACTACTTGAAATCTTAAAAATTGAGATTTTTTTCTAAATATCAGATTCAGTTAAAAAGTACAAAAATATATGATGGTAAAACAGTAAATAAACAAAGAAGGAAAAACAAAAAACCTAATTATGTGCTGTGTGTTAGTATGTTGCTTGGTTGATTAATACAACAAGAATATAAAAAAGGACCTCAGATAAGTTAAGTCACTGAAACTGTGGTAAAATAATAAGCTGATGTCATATCAGAGCATTGAAGTGTCAGTCTTAAACAAACAATGCTAAAACCAAAAGTGAAATCTGTAAACACTGTGAAATATGAATTGTTTGCGTGCATGTTCATTGAAAGTAGAGCAAAATAGTTTGCAAACTTAGCTGCCGTGACACCGACATGGTAACTCAGATAACATCACACTCAGTGTAAGCGCGTTTGGTGAACACTACAAGGTTTCTTTACCACTAGTGTGCACTTCTGTTCAATAAAACTATAATTCTGCAGTCTGTTACATCATAAAAACAATAACTGAATTATCTTGTCAAATAACATTTGTACAGCAACCGTTACTTAAATTAGTGGGAAAGGGAAAGACTTGGAGACTTTTTGTTGGAATATAAATGATCTATTGACCCGATCGTGCTGACATGACACAGGGAAAAATTTGTGTGTGTGTGTGTATGTGTGTGTGTGTGTGTGTGTGTGTGTCATACAATCTAACTTAAGTCAATACAATACAAATGAGTGCAATCCTCACCAATTGAGACAAAACTGAAAAAGACTTAATCACATTAAGTAGTAATGCAACATATAGTGTTGTTTGTGTGTGTGTGTGTGTGTGTTTGTGTGTGTGTGTTTTGCATTACCTAAACTCTGTTTGGTAGAAGAGTTTGTATTCATTTCCAAGTGCAAATGTTTCCCCATGCCATTGACAGACCACCTCATGTAGATCAGAAGTGTAGCATGTTAGTGAGATGTCATCTGGAAGGAAAAACAGTTATTGCAGTATTATATGTAAAAATCAGTTGCTCAGAAAATCAGTCATCAATGATAACACATTTATTTTGCATCACCTTCACTCAGTCATACATTCAATCAGGCTTTACCAAAACAAACCTGCACTTTGGGGAACATAGGCTCGTGCAGGTTTGGACCAGCTGCTCCAGTGTCCTGTGAGGTCAGGGTCATCCTCACCAACTTTAAAGGAGACCTGAATCTCAACTTCTTTACCTGGTGGTAGGCTTAGGTTGTAGCTGCTGGCCTTCTCAACCTGAAACTACAAGCCTTTCAGACTACAGTGTAACTTCACTTCAACCTTCACTAACCACCCAAGCTGCATTTTTACTTGTGCCAAGCCTTAAAACACTAAAGATAAAACACTTTATCACCTTAATTGTATGATAATACATATTCCTGTGAATATTTTGCTTTTATCATACAGTTGAATTGATATTAGCATATTTATAACAGTGACACGGATAGATCTGTCTATGCCCAATGGTCTGTAAAGATGACCCAAGCATGAAAACCTTTCTGCCCCCCTCCATCCAACTGCTACAGCATTGGTATTCTTAATGTTTTATGGCGGAAGTTACAGTTTATCATGTGAAGACTTTTTTTCTTGCACATTTTCACATTTCTGATAGTTTGTTTTCTGTTTCTCAGTGGCAGGATGGTTTACATGATGGGTCTAAAGCGGTCACATTTTTGTGAAAAGCCTCTCCATGACCGATTTTCACATAAATCTAGTGATTTTGTGGTAGAAGAATGAATTAAATGAAGAGTGGTGCATACCTGTATTGTTTTCTCACCAGTTGAGTTGGAGGAATATCGAATCCTGTACATTTTCTGTTTTTCCCAGTATTTCATATATTCTGTATGCCATGACACCAGCAGTTGTCCCACGTTTCCATTTGGGTTTAAAAACACAGTTGACGGAGGATCCAAAAGAACTACAGACAAGAACAAGAACTGATGAGAAAGCCCACTATATTGTTTGTGTTCATATGAGATTCCATTTATAGCTATACAATAGACTGGAGAGTTTCCAAACTTCCTTAAACAATTAGCAGTGCTTTGATATTAGCTGTTTTTCAAACCCTGATAACCAGCTGCCTTGTCTGCATCCAGACCTGGATATAAGATACAAGAATGAATGCAAAAAGACAATATATCTGCCTCTTTCAGTCAACTATATTCTTTTTTCTTGATACAATGCAGAAAAAATGTATTTGTATGGTGGCGCAGTGGTTAACACTGTGGCTTCACAGCAAAAAGGTTGCTGGTTTGAGCCTAGGCTGGGGAGGTTAATTCAGTGGCCTTTCTGTGTGGAGTTTGCATGTTCTCCCCATGTATACGTGGATTCTCTCCGGGTATCCGGCTTCCTCCCACCCACAAGACATGCATGTTAGGAAAATAACTATGGTTAAAAAAAATTATGCTTGCTAAATGACTGCATAGTATGGTTTGTAAATAAAGATACCAGTTATAAACAAAGTAATCTACAAAATATTTTTTTCTTTTTTGTGAGTACTCACAAAGTTATTGTAAAATCAATAAAGGGTCTTACAGTTGCTTTCCACATAAGTAGTCCGACTGCAGGTGCTGATGTTGGAAGTGTGTTCTACCACTTGAATGCAGATTTTTGAGTATGTATACACATCTGAACTGGGAAACTGGCAGATGTGCAGGAAATCTCCCTCTTCTGTGGTTTGGACAGACATTTCACACCTCTCCATGGGCTCACTTGATTAGCAAATGTGACAAAAACATGAAGCATTTTATTCTAAATCAATAAATCATACATAGTAATATTATAATAGTAAATTTAATGATAGCTCAAATATCCAAAGATTTTGTCCTGTATCTTTACTCTCTGAACAGGAGAAAAAAATGTCTGACTCCCCCTAACCCTTCACGCTTGGCTGACTGAAACAAAGACACAGCTTGCAGGGAAAAATAAGCTTTAGGTAGTTTATTACCACTGCTATCACCAAGTTATATGGTTACAATACAGAAATCCACATTGTAAAGGCAAATCCCAATAATATAGCTGTATGACAACATACTTCCCATGTTGATAGAGGATATCATAAGTCCTGTTGTCTGTGGTCTGAAAGAAGCAAGTAAAATCATCTTCTGTGCGAGTGAAGCACTTAGGATTTTCCACGTCCTTTAGGAGTAAAACATCTGCACCAGAAATGACAAATAGACAAAAAACACAAATAAGAACATAATTATTCAGTAAAACTGGAACTCCTGAACTTTGTGTCACAAAGACCAACAAGACGTGTCTGCCTAAACTGGTGAGTTTAGTGTAAATAGGATGTTTTGTGATCATTTTTAGAAAGTAAAACAAATATACAAGTCATACAGACAGAACCTAGGCGCACATCTCCTTCCCTCTATAACAGTGTTTCTTAACTCCAGTCCTCATGACCCCCTGCTTTGCATGTTTTAGGGGCTTTAACACATCCGGTTGTTTTAAATGCGCTTTATAAATAAACTTGACTTGACTTGACTTGACTTGAATGAATAGCTTGTTAAGAAGCTGCAAAAAATGGTTAGGCTGGTATGGGTAGGTCGATGAATCTGAGTCCGGTGTGTCAGAGTAGGAACATGCCTAAGAAATGCAGGACAGAGTCCGAGGACCGGAATGATGAAAAGCTGTTCTAAAAGGAAACAGTAACAATTTCATTTTCTTCTTAGTAGAAATAGCCTTTGTTGTCAAAAGAGAGCTTTTTTACCACATCCCAGTTCTTCAAGTAAGACACTCCAATATAATGACTTGTAACCACTTATTTTGTCCTTCAAAAGTCAAGATTGGTCATTAACAGTATTTACAACAACAAAGTTGCATCAAAGGTTGATCCAATTGCTGCAAAACACAACCATATTCAAATATGAAAAATCAGCTGTTACAGCCAATAGAGCAAAACTGTACAGTATGGCAGCATAAACCATCCTAAAGCCTTACCTTCCTTTGACAAATAATCGGTGATTCCATCATTGCACTGTAAGCCAGGCACAAAGCCAATGTGCATCCATAAGTCAAGAAAGAGGATCTTCCACATGCAGACTAACTTCATGGTAAATGGAGATGTTTATTTCAGTGCACCATGGCATGCATGCAAGTGTATGTGTCTGCAAAGATGGGTTTTCTGAAGGGCAGGGCGAGTTGGGTTGAACAGTATAGAGGGGTGGTCCCAATGTGACAAGTTTAACTTGAAGAAGGAAGTAAACTTTGTGATATGTGGAAGTTTGTGCCAAAAAAGGCAATTTGGCAGGATGAATAGTAAAGTTCCCTATTCTTTGTTCAATGTCAAAATTGCAGATGAAAATTTAAGCTTTCCTAACTCATTATCTGACTGTATTTACATTTCCTTTTCATTAAATCCTCACATTTCTTCATTATATAAAAAAAAGGATTTTATTTAGTGTTTTTATTCAAGTCAAGTCTGTGTTGAGAAATCAAATAACACTCTTCATCAGCTCATGGTTAGTTTGCAGCTGATATTTATTGCACAATAATAATTTAAAAGCTTTAAGGTCTTTGTTGTTACAGCTTGTTAAGGGCTTACAGTCAGACACCGTCTGAATCGAATGAAAAAGTTAACTTACTCAGATGGAAACAGTGTGTGTGTGTGTGTGTGTGTGTTTGCTCATTTACCACATCCTGAACTGTTTTGAAGCAGAGCACCAGCGTAGTCTTGTTGTTTAAACTCAAACATCAACTGATTAATGAATCAGTCAGAGACCAGAAGGGGTGCGCTCTGGATCTGCATGATGCCTTCAAGGTTCTACATACAATTTGCTGTCATCCAAAAACTTTTTGGAAGATTGAATTATAACCTGGGGAACTCATCTTACAAATACCATGATCTATCATCTGTTCTATTAGTTTAAGAATGTCTGGCAAGCTTCCCAGCCATACACAATAGTTATTATCTTACCTGTTCTTTAACTATGAACTCTTTTGTTTCCATACATCCATTTTCTGTACCTTTCTGTACCACTTTCTGACCTTTTCCAACTCAGGGTCATGGGTAGCTGGAGCCTATCTCAGTAATCATTGGACGAGAAGCAGTGTACACCCTGGATAGATCACCAGTTCATCACAGGCCAAAACAGAGAGACGAACAACCACACACACTCTCACTCCAAAGGACAACTTAGAATGACCAACCAACTAAACATGCATGAGGTGGAGGTGAGCCAGAGTACCCAGAGAGAACCCACGCTAACACAAGGAAAACATGCAAACTCCACACAGAAAGGCCACTGCCTGAGCAGAGCTACAACCAGCAACCCTTTCGCTATGAGACCATGATGCTAACCACTAAATTAAGTTGTTCCCTACAACCCATCCTGGAGTAATATAATTAGAGACTTTCACCGATGGAACTGCTTGCCTGTGAGCCACAGGGCTGCAGTAACCAAATGTTTTAAAAAGAGGCATTGAAATAGCTTTTATTTGCTAGAAAGAGCTCATAATTTAGTAATCTAAACTGTTATATGTCTGTTATATATATCAGTCTTAAGGAGGGTAACAGAATATTATAACATAAACTGATAGTAACTGAGGAAAAACACTCTAATTTCAGTCTTTCATTTGTTTTTAATCAATAATGTAATGATTCAATTGTGTTATTACACCAGAAAATTATGTCTTATTTATTTATGTCAGGAATTTAAATTAGTTTCTGAAAACTGGGACTTAAGAAATTGCAAATTGTAAAAAAAAAAAAAAGATCTAGCACCATAAGAAAAAGAAACACATTTAGCCCACTTCACTAAACTTTAAAATAAAATATTTTTATGAACCAAAGAGTTTTTCAAAACTAAAAAAATTTATTATTAGATTTCAGATATCAGCAAATGAATGGTGTTTAAGTGTTTTTTATGTGACGGAGAGAAAACAGACTTAAAACTGTTGTGCATGTAGCTTAGAATGTCTTTTGAATGCATGTTCTTGTGCAGATTGCATACAACAGTATTGAAACTGTGAGCAGAAAGGCACGCAAAGGAAAACAATCAATCAGCAGACGAGCGTTGACCACAGAAAGATAAGATCACTACCACCACTGCACAACCTTTAAGATGGGTACCCTGATTGTAAAGAAGATTGCATTAAAGCTGCAAACACATTAAAATCTTCTTAACTTCTTTTACTACATAATTATACTGTATTTGGCATTGTTTGGTTGAACAAAATGTTTTTTTCTGTCTTTTCTTAAGCTGCAAAAAGTATTTAAAAAGAGAAGCAATAATTACCAAGGAACAGAAGACTATTCACAAATATACTAATGCAGTCTAAATTAGTCTGGCAGTAAAGTTTTTGTATTGCTCTCTTTTGATGGCATATCTTGTGGGTTCTGTGCACACTTTAACATATCAATGTCACTGCAATGATATTTGCTGTTGGGGAAAAACCCAATAATATAAAGTCAAGTGTGCATTCTGCGCATTCTGCACATTCTGCATCACTTTATAGTAGAAACTTGATTCAAAACCCAGTTGTTTCCCCTATGATACTGGTCTCCTGCCTCTAATACACAAAAGAAGAAGGCTACACTACAATCATTTTGCCCTATAATTTTTTAAAGAATATTTAAAATACCAAAGATAAATTCAGTTTTTCCAGATCTTGTTAATGAGGGAAATAACGGCTTCAGATTTTAAAAACCCATTGCCCATCTGTTCTTAGATTGGGTTAAAAAATGCCCATATGAAAAGTACAAATACCCTGAGGATTGTTATAGGGTACAAATAACACAAAAAGAAAGTTAAAAGTTCAGAAAAGTCTATTTTGCATTACACAGGCTCTTGAAAGTTTTGGATATGAGGATACAAGATAAAACTTAGTTACTTCAATTATGCCTGTCTTAATTTTCATATTCTAGCAAAAACTGTGCAGTTTCTTTGCTGTTGCTCATTTTGTGTTAAATGCATTTTCTCACATGCAAAAGATGAATAAGGGAAGTGCCGGAACCCACTCAGGTCAAGCGAGTGCATGTGTGTGTATTTCACATTTATGAGGAACAAAAGAATACACATTTTTGCTTCTATACATACATAGGTTTATAGTCATGTACAGTGCCATTCAAAAGTTTGGACACATTTTCCTGTAGGATTTAATGGGAAAATGTGTCCAAACATTTGACTGGTAGTGTAAATTCACAAAATGATAGCCTACATCTCACTCCTCGTTTAGTTAAATATAGGCTACTTAAGGACGTGAGCTACGTGAGGAAATACCACAATCCACATTTTTTGGGTCATATAGCTATTGTAATATAGAGAGGTAGTCTGTTTTTGTTGTAAGGTACCATTTCAATTTTTGCAGCTACAGCATTGTCAAGTAGCATCTCTTAAAATAGGCATCGATTTTAACATGCTCTCTAAGACAACCTCTGTGTTGCTATTTCAGTGAAAATTCTTTGAATTTGACTGATATTTTACATGGATTATCATGGGTCAGGAAATTATCTGTTCCAATCCTGCTCAAAATATGGGGCCTATAAACATTGTGGGACCTTTTTTATAATCCAATGCAGTACAAATTGGCATCATGAAGCGCATTAAATAACCACATCTAAAACTTTCTAAAGCTTTAAGTTTAAAGTTGCCCTTTTATCTACAACCCACTTGTGGGCTGACAGTTCTTGAAAAGACACCAACATTCAAGAAATGTAGCTTGATAACCATCTGGAATCTTACAAATGGATAAAAGAATGACAATAAAAACATAACATGGTTTCAATTCCGTCTCCTGGCCTGTGCTGAGGTCACACTAACAAACTAACCCTTTACTTCCAAAATGACATGGGATAAAAATACATTTTACGGTACACTTGTTTCCTCGCCTCACGTTTAAGAGAGATGTCAGGAAGCTAGCCCACTGAAAAAAGTATTTGACAGACAGTTCTGTGCTTGTGGTTATTTTGAGGGGGAAGCAAAGTGACAGATCAGCTCAGTGCAGCTGGGCACATTGCTGTTCCTGAGATCTCCAAACCAAAAACCAGGAAGTCAGTAGAATTGATACAGAGACCTTCAGTGTCACATAACCTTAATTATTACTCCAACTTAAACTAAACTACTTATGCTGTTGTATCCAGTCACCAGACAAAACGCTTATTTAAGAAACCAATTAATATGAATACATTTGCATTACATTCTTGCACTGTGCCTGTACTATCCTTACAGTTAGATTGCCTATGTACAAGGTAAATAAGGAAGTTTACAACTAGAAGATGGACTGTAAGCCTTTCACACACAATGGGATGTGTAATGTTTGGTTTGGCAAAAGGAGGAGTTTAAAAAAAAACTTTCATACACACAGCCATACACATACTTGATGTTGTTTTCGCACTTTTTTGCTTTTGCTTCATGTGCTCCTGATGATTGTCTGCCTTATTTTCTAAAAGGCCTTAAGATGTTCGCAGTTTCTTTTCAGGTGTAGCGGCTGGTTGTCTGGTTTTCTGTATGTGTTTAATCCCATTGTGGTCGTTTTCTTCCATATTTTCTCCCCTTTTCTCCTCTGTTCACCATCTTCCTTCTGTTGTTTCTCCAATCCAATCCAACACAATCCAGTCCAAATTATTTATAAATCTGAAAATAAAGAAAAACCGGAAAAGGGTGGAGTGCCCTCTAAGAGTGGGGTATAGGATCCTTCCCTAAGTGAAGGAGTCTAGGTATCTCAGGGTCTTGTTCACGAGTGGAGGGGATGCAGTGGGAGATCAACAGGCGGATGATGCACCGATCTGTTGTGGTGAAGAGGGAGCAGAACCGGAAGGTGAAGCTCTTGTCGCTCTATCTCCCCATCCTCACCTATGGTCATGAGCTTTGGGTTGTGACCGAAAGAACAAGATCCCGGGTACAAGC
>JBAMIG010016651.1:0-10307 GCA_037177335.1 Kiunga ballochi | reverse complement strand
TTATATTTTATTTCATAGTATTTGTGAAACCACAACACAAAGAAACAGAAACTCAGAACATACGTTACCAGCTGCAGGTTACCATGGCAACACGTCACCATAACGATAAATAATCCACTCAGCCACTTCCTGTGAGAAAACTAATGCTTTTAATGGTTAAAAAAACAACGTATTAATATATATTTAATATTTATTTCTTATGTAAGTGGCCATGGTAGAAGCGACATAATGTCCTTCACTGTGTTCATGTGAAGTAATTAATAGACTTCATAGAAGTAACCGCACCTCCATTTTGTCCTTTAATATCTGATTAATCTGTAAAACAACGGCTCGTTCTTTTTGCTCTATTAAGCTGCTACACCTGAATGCAGAGCATGAAATCACCATTTTGACCAGAAGAATACTCCAGAATACTGATAGTGGACTACCTATCCGTTCAAAATAGTGGGGAAAAAAAAGTCAGGTGACTCAGTGATGTCAGCAGCACGTCTTCCACAGGAAGTAGGTTTTTGCTGTCATACTTATTAATGATTTATCGGATACCCTTAAATCTTTATAAAACCATGTATCATCTTTCCCAAAGTTTTTTTTTGTAGCAATAATGACTAGGGGCTGAATCTACTGCAGGTTTTCGTTTACTAAAATGCTGCAAACTCATTGCTCACGCTAAAAAAATGTGCAAACTGATCTACTAACAGTGAGCAAAAGGGTTTGCATCTTTCAAAGGTGCTAAATTGCGCGTTCATTTTCAGATAGCACCTTTGCCTCAATGAAAATGTAAAATGGGGCGTTCACACGCATGTTTGCGTGGGGTGGGAGGAGAACATGTAAATATATGATTTTAGCACACGCAAAGCAATTTATCAAACCTAAAAGTAATTTAGCGGATAAAAACTTTGTCCATATGTCAAAAGGATGTGCAAACGGTTTGTATGCGTAATTGCGCACACATGGCTGCAGGGATTGTTGCAAGAGGAAGACATAGGAATCATTAAGAAGACGAGAGGATGCATATTTCCTCCATGTGTTAACATGTTTGAAATGAGAGAGGAAGTCATTAATAAAACATGTTGCCTATCCAGCGTTGCTTCTTTGGAGCTGTTGCAGGAACTCAGCGTAAATTTGGAGCCACAAGAAGGAGTTACGCAATACCTGCAATAAAACTCCTTGCAAGTTTAGTTATTGGCATCTGAGTCATTCCAGAGCACAGTATTCAACACAGCAGGGATCTCCCAGTCACCTTTTTCACATATATAGACTGAATTTCTAAATGCTATATCACACCGGATGGCGAGGTTTATTAAGTTTACACGTACTCGGGATTCCCTAAATGAGATCAAACAAGGTTTTTTTTTTAGGTAGCAGGATTCCCCGGTGCTTTAGGAGCAATCGACTGCAATCATGTGCAGCTTGTGCCTCCTGCAAACTCTAAGCTTATATGCAGAAACCAAAAACAAATTCAATCATTGAACGTGCAGTGCGTTTGTGATGCCTTTGGCATTATAACCAACGTTGTGGCAAAATATCCCAGATCAGTACACGATTCCTTTATTTTCAGAAACAGTGTTTTATGTTCAGAGTTGAGGGATGATGAGTTTGGAGATAACTGGTTTCTAGGTGAGGACATTTGCCAAATCATTTTTAAACAATAATCTTATTAAGAAATAGGAACACCTTTCATATTGATTCATATGTTTTAAGGTGACAGTGCATACCACCCACACCCCTTCCTCATGACACCCGTTCTCAACCAGACCACTGAGAGACGATGCCCATATCCGCACAAGGAATATTGTGGAGCGCATCTTTGCTTACGGTTATGTGAAGTCCTCTTGATGCAAACCATGACACACGCTAAATCCTCATTTAAATAGGCGTGTCTCCCACACTTTGCACCCGCTGTCATTTACGACAGCAATCTTAGTAAATCACGTAGCCTGCTAACCACAGTTCCACCCCACACGCTAAAGTCTAGATCACACACGCTAATTAGTACACGCATATTCAGATCTTAGTAGATTTGGCCCTAAGTGCGATCAATCAAACAGAAAATAATCAGCATGCTTAAAGGGTCACATTTCTTGAAATATTTAGGTGTTTGATGAAGCAGAGCTGGAGCTGTTTAAGAGATCTATGCAGAAAAATGTAATTCAATGACCTGTTATATTTATCACCGGGCTTGATCTGACGTAGTATCGACATCATAACATGCAGACAGTGGTCAGGAAGTAAATGCAGCCGCAAAGATTTCCCCCTGTTGACTCTGCTACTTATCTGTGGTGTGTGCGATCATTGCAACCTCCCTAAAAGGGGCAGAGATGATTTTTTATGTCCTAAATGTGTGTGGTTTGCATGTTCTCCCCGTGTTAGTGTGGGTTCCCTTCGGGTGGGTTCCCTTCGGGTACTTAGGCTTCCTCCCACAGTCCAAAGACATGCACCTTGGGTTTGGCTGATGGGAGACTCTAAAATGCCCTTAGGTGTGAGTGTGAGTGTGGGTGTGCATGGTTGTTTGTCTCTCTGTGTTTGCCCTGTGATAGACTGGCGACTTGTCAGTGTTTTCCCCCGTTCTCGCCTGATGTCAGCTGGGATTGGCTCATAATCTTTAGTGACATTAGTTAAACTAAAACATGATCACTTTATATCATCAAATTGTTTGTTTTTTTCATCTGTTTTCTGAAGCTGGATTTGAAAGCTGAGAAAGGTTGCATTCATCAGCCTCTTCATCAGTCTGTTTCTACCAGTACATGTTCTCATTTTGTCAGAACATGCAAGAAGGCCATGATTCCTATGTTCATAGACAACACTTATAAAATGATACAAAGTCTAACAGGACTGAAAAAGTAAAAGTGGTGCTTTCCGTTTTTAATAAAGTGCAAACAATTTAATTATATTGTTGTTTTTCTTCTGTACCTTCCTCTAAATGCCATCTTTTTCTTTCTCATCCTACTAAAAGTCTGATTCTTTGAGCTTTAACTACAAAACAAACAAAATTAAGGGTTCTCCAAAAACAAAAAACAAACACAATCACATTCCTAGAAATACACTTGAGACCAATTATCACATTTGCTTCTAGAGTTTTCCATCCCCCACCCCCGTCTGACAGGAAGATGCAGCAAACGGTCAGTCGACCTCATTATCCTCCGATTGCAAGACGTTTTTATTTCTCTGACCACGGTTTACATTGTGTTGAATTTTTCTGATCCTTTAGTGTTTCCTGTTTTAAAGTGCTGCATGTTTAACATTCACCAACACAGAATGTTATACAATCAGATGGTGGAAACAAAGATGCACTCATCATTTCCAAATCATATTGAAAGGAAAGGAAAACCGTCCCTCTGATTCACAAAACCTGTTGTAAAGATGATTTGCATCCACAATACAAAATAAAGAATACTGTGATAAGACATCAAGAGAGGAAGACGGGTAAGGGTTTTCTTCCTATCTGAACCAAACTTTTATACCATCTTTTGTGATGGACTGAAATAAGAGTGTTGCACACATAAAATGTATACAAAATATGGACGGAGCCGACTCATAGGTTTATGAAGAGCCAAAGTAAAGCATAGCATTTATACCATGTCACCATCATGGCGGCGTCATGTTTGCTGTTGTTCAAGAAACGTACAATGTGTGCAAAGAAGTGGAGCTGAGAGGGGGGCTGTGAATGTGGGGGTGGATTATTGAACTCTGTCAAACTCCAAGTTGTCTGCAGCTAATAGCTAACTGAGCTAACTCAGATCTACCGGGAGCTAGCTAACTAACGAAGGTAGGTGGGTTAAAGCTAAAGCGCATTATTAGCTAGCTCACAACCACAGTTGTGCTTCACTTTGCTTTCTTGCTGCAGATATTGATACATGTCAATCAAAAGAACACACTCCTAATTATGCCAAGTTTTAAGATTAAATAACATCTAATGAGACAAATTATAAAAAAAAAAACAAAAAAACAATTAACCCTAACAGTTGTTAGTAAGGTGAACTCGACCCATTAAACCTAAAATGTTTTAGTATCAGGCTGTGAACATGATTGTTTCTGCTGTGAAGTTGGTCTTTCTAACATGGGAGTCTATGGGGATATGCTATGTTTTAAAACCCCAAGTAGATGAGGGGGAAAGTCCATTTTTGGGACTTCAGCATCAAGTCACACTCACACTCATTCCCAGGAACAATTTACAAGGGCCAATAAAGCTAATACGAACATTGGATGGAGGAAACAAGCCATTTTAACTGGAGAGAACCCATAGATACACGAGGAGAACAAGCACAGATGATTCTCTAACAGTATTTAAAAATGGACTTTTTTCAGGTTTTCAGCTGTATGACATGTTTTCTAATGCAAACTCTCCATCCACTGGCACTGATGGAGGCGCAGTCCCTTGAGTGTGTAGGCCCGTATCATGTTTCGCATCAGGGTGGAGCTCAGAATTACGTCTGGTTTAAATGTAGTGCTGCCTGAGGACCCAAAATCATCTGCATCCTCTATCAAGCTATCCAACCTTGTCCCATGCATACAGAGATTCCTGCTGATTCTGTGAATCTATTTAAAATATACCATTATGAAATGTTTCTTATGGGTACTAAAGCAGTGTGAGACGTCAACATTTCTTGGCATTCTTTGGTTGTTCTGTTTGTTTGTTTTGTCTCTGTTGTATTTTGGCCACGAGGGAGCAGGAGCTATGAAATCCTTCCAGCAAAATGTCCAAACTAAACCTGAACTGCTTGTTGAGCGTGATACGACGGGGACATTTCTAACAGAAATGTGTATAAAAGACAGCACCAGGTGTTTGTGTATGTGATGCAACGGTTCTTGAAGCTCCACCCACATCCATGAGTTTGCCTGAAGAGAGCCATGTGTGTGTGTTTGTGTGTGTGTGCAGGAGGGAGGTGTTTTACTGGAAGAATTTCTCTTTATAGCTGAGTCATCACAATCGAGGCAATGGAATCTGCTGCACACACACACACACAAACACAAATACACACGCAGAGAGACGGTATTTCCATGTTTCTGCTGCAGTGATGATGTAATGGGTGAGCAATCATTTACCAGTTCTGATGATCTGTGTCTGTAACAGATGGTGTGAACAACTGTTGCGAGTGAAGGACCAGCAACACTGCCTCTTTTTCAGTGACGAGACACACACACACACACACACACACACACACACAGTTCCGTTTAATCACAAACACTTATCAGACTGCTTGAACCTTGATTTCCAGGAGAGAGTCCATGAATAACTCCTGGTTGATGGTAAATTCTCCAGAGACGACCAATGGGAACAGTTCAGAAACAGAATCTGAGAAATCATTTATTTATTGTGCATATAATATAGGAGACTCTGTGGCAGCTGGTGCATATCAGTAGCTAAAGGTAATGCAGCTTCAGTGGTTGAAACTCAAGGCAAAACTCAAGATTTGTATAGTTGGCTGAAAATGTCTAATTCTGTCTCTGTGGAACAGGAGGGGGTTTAAACAGGGTGACTATTATTTCCCACAACCAGACTGGAATCTTTGCACATCCAGCCAGACTTCATCCCCAACTCTCTCCCCAGTTTTGTGCACTGATGCCATGAGCCTTAATCACTCAATTTCTACATTATATACATGTAAAGGAAACACATCATGAACATTTTTTTTTTAGCAAAACTATGTTACAGATCCAATGCAGCGACTTCTGTTTAATTAATGCAGTTGGGTTTTAACACCTGAACAATCAAAGACCAAACCAGCATCAAAGTTCTGCAGAGACTGTTTTTGGAAACTACAATACCTGCTTAAGAAAGCTCACTCTAATATGGACTTTGATAATCATGTTTTTGATTTTTCAGGTTCTTTGAATTCAATTTAGCTGCTCTGTTATGTAAGCAACTCCAAACAAACCAGATGAAAATCCACACATTCACTTGGATTTATGAAAACACAAGCACCTGTACTCTTAGCATATCTTTTTACACTGTACACCTTACACTTCCAGATCTGTCATCTGAAGAAATACTCGGATTACTGAAAATGACTACAAACACCCGATTTGTAGGTCTGTGAGATGGTGCAGAAACAATCAGCATATCTCAAATTTTACACCAGTGGTTTTAAAACTGGAGGTCAAGACCCCCATGGTGTTTGTTAGATTATTTCAGAAGGTCACCAGATAATTTTAAATATACAACGTATATATATGTATATATTCAACAAGTGATTCAACAATAAATGTATTAATTTAGATTAGCATTTTAGACATCACCTTACAAGCTACAGCTACATGTAAGATTTAAAATCTTGGTTTTGTATTTTCTCGGCATAGGTAGCTGAGTTTGAGAATGTCACAGAGATCAGCCAACATCACCAAACCCCCATTTTTCTGTACATTTCTAAAGATTCTTAAAGTTTTGTGGGATTTGTGGCTTTAACAGTTTAATAAAACATGAATCTACACAACACATTTATGAAAAAACAAAGTTTGTTCAGTCAGAGGCTTCTTCATGTCCATTATGACACACATTTATTTCTGCGAACAGAAGCAGCCATTTAAAACAGGAACTTAGTGGAATAACTTCTGAATATTTATGACCTAAATAGTATCATATTCTATAATTTAATTCTGAAAGTACTTACATGTATTTTACTTCAGTAAATTCTGGATCGACATCAACATTGTGTGTGTGTGTCTTGTTTTGTTGATTAAATCAAAGGTCAATTCAACTGTTGTATTTTAGCAGCTGGTTGGAACACACAGGGACATGTTTACCCCCCCATCAGAAATGATGGTCTAATGTCGTGGGAGCTCTGTGGGGTGTCCTGACAGATGAAAGAAAGGAAAAATGTAGGAGTAAAAGACTTGAAACGTTGATGAAGTGAGGAAAACTGTTTATAAGACAAACTTGAATCAAATTATTCTAATTTATCCATGTTTTTTTTATAAACAAATAGGCTAAAACATAAAATCCCTCCATCCATTATACCATAAGACTTCACACATGAGGGTTGGGTTGGTGTGACATGTCTGGGAGAATATTGCAAGATGTTACAGACATTTTCCCTTCACTACTGGCATGTTTTATGACACAGTAGAAACCTCAAACTTTTATTAGGCCAACAGAAACAATTTGACTCGGATGACACAGGAAGCTATTGTAGAGCCTTAAAAAACCAACACAATTCAACCCCAGGGGATTCGACACTCTTTACAGAAACGGAACACGAAACATGTGCAGATGGACTTTGAATAAACTCAAAATAACTTTAAATAAAAACTACAAAAAGGCTGCTGGGAACAGGTGGGTCTTTAACCTGGATTTGCATAAACTGATCTTTTACTCTGATGGACAGACAGTGTAAAGACTGCAGAAGGGGACTGATAGGGTCCATTTTCTTGCTCTTAGTGAGGACTCTAGTAGCAGAGCTCTGACTTATCTACAGGTGTCTAACTGATGTTTTAGCCCTGTGGAGACACTACTACAGTAATCAAGCCAACTAAAGTTTTTTCCAAGTCCTGCTGTGACATCAGATGTTTTGCCTTTCATATATTCTTAAGGTGACAATAAGCTGACTTTGTTATACCCTTAATGTGTTTTTCAAAATTTAGGTCTGAGTCTACATTTCTACATTTAAGTCTACACTAAATTTCTGGCCTGCTTGGTGTTTTTTAGGTGGATAGAGTAAAAGTCTGGAATGATCTCTAATAATTTCTTTTTGGCTTCAAAGACAATCACGTACGTTTAGCTTTCTTTGGCTGAAGACCGTTTTGACACATCCAGTCATTAATCTTATTGATGTATTTACCTAGATCAAGTATAGGGTCTCAGTCTCCTGGTGATACGGTAATATAAATCTGTGCATCATCTGCATAGCTGTAACTAATGTTGACATGTCATGACCGAACTCAGTGGAACCATATAGTTGTTAAACCATAAAGGTCCAACGATGGAACTTTGAGGAACTCCACATGTGATTTCTCTGGAGAGGTGGAAAGGGGTAAAAATTAATCATGCAACTCTGTTTCAAGCTGTTCTTTTTTATGTGTTAGTTTCTTCAAAATTAATTAAAATGTTTGTTTTCATAGTTCACATTTTAACTGAATAAATCTACCCTGATTTGTCTTCACTGTGATGATGTGACTACGATGTGGGTATCTGATCTCAAGGTGACGCAGGAAGTTGCAGCTGAAAGACTTGTTTTGTCTGCTGAGGGTCAAAGGTTCGGTCTCCAGTAGCCTCCCACGGAGATCTCTCAGGACATCTACTTTAAGTCTATCCTGAAGGATTTAGAAGACAACTGATTTTCTTGTTAGAAAATTATCATGTGTTTGATTTGTCAGCAGAGAGTTTTTTGTTTGGAGGTGGATGGTTTTCTGACAAGTTGGCAGGAGGATTAACTAGACCGAGTTCAGGATGCCAATTTCTTGGTTCGCTGGCTGATCACCAAGATCAGAATTCAGGATCTGAAACATCCAGGTTGCATGTTGCTGCTGTGGCCCAGCTTCCTTTTTTGATTTTTGAAATCCTTTATTGCACAGCATCCATTTCTTTGCTTTATTGAAAATGTTGGTCCATGTTTCAAAGCTCTTATTTTTACCAGGTAACCCGCCCCCAGATGTGAATGCAAGCAACATGAACTAGTTCCTAGTTCTGGCCTAGCAAAAGCTTGGATGGATTGAATTAGTTTTGAAAGACAGAAACCAGTGCCTAACTCTGGCTCCAAACCAGAACTGGAAGGGGACCAAAGAGTTTCAAATCTTAACAGAGCACTTTGCTCTGGTCTACTCTTTAATTTATCTCTTTTTCAACAGTTTTTTTCTTTTGTTTAGCTTGTATCGTACCTTGTAGTTCCTGCATCCTTCTTTTTAGTTCGTCCTCCTGATCTCTCAACATGGATCGGAACAGTAAAGTCCTGTCTACAAGTGGCATACAAAGAAAAACTTTAACTTTGCTTGATGGTCAGTACACCTGATAGTTCTCCTAGATAGTCTGACCCATTTAAGATTTATATACTGAACCCTTAACTGAATTAAATGGTAACTAAATCTCATCAACACGTTGCAGACACGTGTCTGCACATTTCTGCAACCGTTCCTGCTTTTCTTGCAAATATCGAAGCAGTAAATGCAGGCAGAAGACGAGGTGTTTTTGTTGTCCCAGCTGTGGTTGGAGCTACAATGTTTTGTGGGGGCGGTTAGTTTTCCTCAGAAACCTAAACCCACAGAGGCGGGGCAGCAGCTGGTTCTGGTCTTCAGTGTCTGGAGTTTGCTGAGGTTGTAAAGCCTGTCCCAAAGCGAGGTTGGAGTGTGTCAGGTGTTAGGATGTAAAGAGGTGTGGGTTTTGAGAGTCAGGTTACATGTAGGTGTGTTTTTGTGTGTTTGCGCTCCATCAACCTTTCAACATGGAAATTTTACCAGCAGGTGTTTTGGTAACATAAAGAGCGCTTGTTCATAGACTTTTTTTTAATAACTGGATTTAATAGTTTCTAAATATTATCAAGTCATATTTTAATCTATTCTATAGTCATTTGCCAAATTTCTCTTGTAGAAATCAATGCATGGACTGAAGGAGACATCCAGGAATCACTGTCTGTAAACAAAATTTTACCAAAATGCCACAGTTAAAGCTCCATCAATGCTGGAAAGTAAACAGAAGCTTTAGAGCAACATCTGCTCCCATCCAGACATCGTCTCTTTCAGGGAAGACTTTGCAGATTTCAGCAAGACGATGCTGAACCACATCCTGCATCCATCACAGCAGCATGGCTTCACAGGAGGAGAGTCCAGCTGCTGAACTTGTCTTGCAGCAGTTAAGATGTTTCACCAATGCAAAACATCTGGAGTTTAATGAAAGAATAAATCCAGCAACTCATGAGCAGCTTAAAACCCGCATCAGAGCAGAATGGAACAACATTTCTCTCCTTAACTCATTAAATGTTTACAGACAGATACTAAGAGAGGACGAGATGCTACATAATACTAAATATCATCCAGAAAACATACAGATGTGTTGCTGCCATCTGATTCACAATCAGCTCATATTTTTAATGAAATGGAAAATGTTGCAGCTTCTGCACATGACATGTTGTTTATGAGAATAAAAAATTGATGAAATTCTGAAATCACTCAATTCTGCTTACATTTCACACAGAATCCCCTTTATTTATATTTAAAGCTACAAATGATACAATTGTGATCATTTTGTGATTTGTGATAATATATCTGAGACAATGTATTTAAGCATATTTAAGTACAGTACATCTATATTATATTATATTATATTATATTATATTATATTATATTATATTATATTATATTATATTATATTATATTATATT
>JBAMIG010016649.1:0-10316 GCA_037177335.1 Kiunga ballochi | reverse complement strand
GAGCATTATGGGTAATTCTCACACAGTCGGAGGCGTCTCATTTCTAATGGAAGGAGCACTTTGCAGTACGCAGACTATGAAGGACACTTTGCGGACTAGGTAGTCTGCGTACTTAGAAGTATGCAGTCTCTGAATTGAGAAACAGCCTTTGTCACAATCACTGCCTCTCTTTTCCTCCTGTTACCCAGCCGCAGTGTTTTCCACTTTCCCTCCCTCTGCTCCACTCTACCTGCCAGCCCATCCCACCTCATCAACCCAACGCTGCTTACCTTCCGGCACAGCTGCAGCTCATCCTAATCAGTTCTGCATATAACATCTCCAGCACTCTCACTCCTTGCCAGATTGTTTTTCTGCATTATGCTAAATTTCTTGCATTTCTCTGCCTGATTGCCCGGTTCTGTTTCTGCTTGTTTTCAACCTGCTCTCCTTGCTTGCTTTTTGGTAAACTGACCTGCCTTCCATTCCTAACCTCATGCTCTGCCTCAGCGTCGTTGGTGTTAGACTGCTGTGGTGGTAACGACTTGCTGGCTATGGTTATTCTCCTGACTTCTCCCTTTTGGGCCTCTGTGGACTGTTTACCTGCCTTTGATCCTCCTGCTTGCCTCCAGCCACTGCTATGCTTTCTCCTTGTTGGTGCCTTGTTTGCTGTGATAAAAATAAGTTGTCATTCGTTCCTGCTTCCTATACTGCATTGGGTTCAAATCTTACATTTCAGTATTGGTGTAACCCTCTTGCCTAAGCCAACTAATATAATATAACTTGTTTTAAAGGGGCTCTATTGGGTTGTTTAAACTTTCCCAAGCTTTTTACAGTGTTGAATGCTCAAACAAATGAGCAGGGCCAAAAACGCTTGTTTAAACTTTCCAGCAAGTCTCTACATACACAAAAGTCCAGTTTCCATGGCAATTATTTGCTACATTTGTTCACATTCCTGAAGGAAATGATGGCTAGACAGTAATGGACAAATGCTTTTGGGAGCCAGCCACAGCTTTAAGATAACATTTTTATTTATGAACGACACATCACTGAAAACTGCTGGAGGAATAAGGGCCACTAAGACGGGGGATTTGCCAGCAGGCTTTTGTTGAAAGCTTGTTCCTACAACAAAATACTGTGTTTCTAAACCTGAGACACAAGCTGTACATCCAACTGAAGTAACCCAAAAGTTTTGTTTGATTAGTGTGTATGAGTAAAAGTCAAACTAAAAGAACTGTGTAAATTTTATTATCCATTTTAAAGTTCAGTGTCCGTTTTAGTTCAGTTTTTATTCTGCTTATTTTTAATCACATTTATATTGCAACCTCATTTCATGTTTTATTTGACTATATGTCAGGTTTTTTTTAAATCCAAGAAAATCTCATTTTATTTTTCTACTTTTAATCAACAAAAACTTTTAATATTTAAGTCTAGCTTTAGTCAATACAATCATGTTACCCTTTAACTATTTTAATTCCAGTTGATAATATTGAACAGATCAATCTGATTAAAAATCCAAAAGTTGAAACCTTTGATCTCAACTTTAGATGAAAAGTATTTTAAGGAATCCAGACTGTGCATGCTCTGATCAAATTTGCATATTTATTTTGAACATTGTTATGGTTCAAAGCCAGGGCTTGCATTAAATAAATAAAATGTATTTGAAAAAGAAAAAATAAAGAACATAAATTGCCCTGTTAAACTTCAAATAGGTACTGTCTTTGTAAAGCAAGTCCAGAATTATGTGTAATGAAAACGAAAATAACTTTAAAAGATACAACAAAAGTGTTTTAAACTAAGCTAGTTCACATGGTAGATACAGTATTTAAGGAAAAACAAGGCAGAACTTTCTAGAAAGTATTTTCTTATATCTTATATCGAAGCTGCTCCAACCTGACTTATCATTTGAACGCTAAACACGTCCGGACAAGTTCCAATGCTAATGTCGCTAATGCTACTACTTCCAGCGCTCTTCACCAACCCAAGCTTACAGACAATGGGAAACGACTAAGCAAAGGCACCACAGAAACTGACAAATTCCATCGCTAAGTGGGTTGCAGGTGATTACAAGCCAATTTCAATCGCGGAAGATGAGGGGCTAAATGAGGCATTTTAGATAGTGTCGTCGGACGCAACATTCAAGTTACCCTTGCCTTTGCGAGCTTAGTTAGTGGAAGCTTAAGTCTTTTGCATTTACTGCGTGCAAAACAACCCACTATTATGCAGATGTGTGTGCTGAGCAGTTTGAAGCTGTGATAAAAGATTGGAATATAGAAAACAAAGTGACAACCATCAGAACTGATGGTGCAAGAACCATGGTGGCAGCAGCACGCCGGCTGCCTTACGAACATATCCCATGTGCAGCTCATATGCTGCAAAGAACCATAACATTTGGCTATTTCTAAATCTGTCTCTCTCTCTAATTGCACACCTCACTTCTCCCATGCAGAGATGCCAACAGAAGCAGGACCAGCTCCTGCTCATTCCACAAAGGACGAGCCAGCAGCCAAGAAGAACTTGCTCCTGCTGTGTTCTTCAGACTCTTGACTCGGACAAGGAGGAGCCGAGGCCGCTAGCCCTTTACAAAGCTGAGCCTTGCATTGGCATGCGTGTGTGTCCGCTGGAGTGGTGGGCAGCTCACACTGGAGCCTATCGACAGTTGTCCTCTCTTACTGGCAAATACTTGGCTACACCTGCGACCTCTGTGCCATGTGAGATACTTTTCTCTCCTAGGTAACATCATACAAAAGAAGAGGACAGCTATACACTCAGACAATGTAAACGAACTTGTTTGTCTGAGCAACTGGCTTTTTTAACTTTAGCAAAGTCAAAATGTTGATTAGAGGCCCAGTAACGAAGGCCCTAGTTTATGTAGGGGGCTTCTGGGTTTTTTAAATTTTTTTTACCTTAAAACAATGTCATGTCCTCCTGAAAAGGAATGCCACTTGATGTTCTTGATAACGCACTTCAAGGTATGTTATGCTTGTGATGTTGGTGATTTGAATGCCTGGTTAAGTGCCTATTTGAGAATAACAAGTGTAATGGGAGTTGCTTGATGAAGCTTGGCTCTGATTTACAATGTTATTCAAACGGCAATAAAAAAGTGTATTTCATATGCTCTTTTCTCAGTGTAATTTGATTAGTTATTCACTACTGCAAGTGTTCTAGAATTCAAACTCTTTATTTGGGATTAAAATGAGATTAATTAGATTCATTCATTTCAAATCCTGTAATTAAATTTATTTTAATTGCCTGACATCACTTGTGTGTGTGTATATATATATATATATATATATATATAAATATAAATAATAAAAACAGTAACTATTTTTATGTCTATTACATTTGTTCATTTACACAGAATTTTGGTTGATTTGTAATTAATATTACTAGATATTTTCTTTTTCCCTTTTCTCCCTTTTTGTAAAATTTTTAGAAGGCCTGATTTTGGTTTGGTCTTGTATTTTACATACCCAGTTTGTTTGTTAAAATGTTGTTATTTCTTTGTTGATTTGAGCAGCTTTGTGAATCCCAACTCTGGTGGTCTTGGACCACATGTGTGTACCATCACTCCTCAACCCTGTTAGGGACAAAGCTGTAGATAATGGATGGATATAATTGATGGTTTGGATCTTTTTTTTTTTTTTTTGCATACTGCGTGCCTTGGGTTGAGTTAAAATCCCTCCCTACATTTCCCTGTGTGTAACCCCCAGGGTAGCATTGTCTGACATTTAGTTCATTATGAGTATGTATATTTAAGTAGCTCTTGGATTGGCCACGCTTGCCACACGTGCAATCTGAGGCATTTGAGATTTAACATTGATTACATAAAAATGAAAGAAATGATAAATACTTTATTGATCCCAAGAGAGAAATTCAAGTTTTAGTAGGTTTTTTCCTTAAAATTAAAAAATAATTAGTGAAGGGTTTTGTTCCTGAGGCTGATGGCTCCGGAAAGGAAGGATCTACTGTACGTCTCCTCAGTTCTACATCGGACCTGAACAAGCCTCACACTGAAACCACTCTGTTGTTTTATTACTGTGTTGTGGAGAGGGTGTAAAGAGTCCTCCATCATCTTCATCAGTTTGAGTAGTATTCCTTTTTCAATCGGCTCCAGAGTTACTCTAAGCACAGAACCAGCTTCCTTGATAAGTTGATTCTCTTCAAGTTACTGGTTCTGATGCTGCTGCTCTAGCAGATCAGGGCGTTACGACCCCTTTTTAAAACTAGGGGTATGAGGTCAATAACAAAACTACCCAGAAACAACTTAAGATTTATATATTTGACAAAAATTCAGTTACCAAAAGCCTTACACAATAAATAAAAGGTGTCCAAAGGTCTGTACTAAAGTTACAAAAACAAAAGAGACCTTGATAGGATTATATAACAATTCACACTACTATTTACAAGGAACACAAAATACTCTCAAATCAGATAAATCCAAACTAAACAATTCAACAGGGACTTAACACAAATGAGAGTTTCTCTTCTCAATTAAACTTAAAAAGCACAACCATGCATCAAAACCAAAAAGGAAATCTAAATTCATCAAACCACTAAGGGTAAGATAAAGTTTGAACCAAGTCCAATTCTCTATAGCTTTCCAAATGTTCAAACCAGCATTCTCAATCCCAGAGGTAGACTGAACTCAGGAGGACACAGCTGCCCTGAATGTAGGTTGTTTCCTCCTTTTTAAAGTCCATGGAGCAAGTTGATTGATCAGGAAGTAGGAAGTGGATGAGTCCAATGAGTGCACAGGTGATATCAGGGACTTATTGTCAGCAGGGGATGTGAATGATGACTTGATAGGATGATTGATGACGGTGTGGATCCAGATTTGCAGCTCAGGTGGAGTTGTTATCTTGCAGAGTTTTCCCAATTCATTAACACAAGGTAAGATAATTGCAAGTGGTAAATTGTAAATCATGCTCAAACTGTATTTTGTGTTCTCACCAAGTCTTTATTTCATTATTCAGGAGTGTTTAATTGAATATTGGTAGGGGACAGGGGCTATGTCTGCCAGCCCTTTTTAATGAAACCCATTCTGACCCTGGTGCAAGGCCACAAACATGATTTAATGTGGCGCTTGCAAAAACCAGGGTCAGGATAGAGATGACATTTAGACTTCCGGAAGCCTGGTTATTGCCTCAAAGGACATAGGGTGGTCCCTGACAGGGCATGCAGGATAATATCTGCATGTGTTGTGTTACACAACATTGCTGCCCTGACCAAAGAGAGGATCCCTCCCATTGACCCAATGATCTTCAAATATCCTGCAGGGATAGCTGTCAGAGAAGCCATAACACATCAATTCTTTAGTTAAAAATCTATGTTTTTTTTTTTATTATTTTGTGTTTAGCTTTGCCTGAACAGTTTGGGTTTTTTTTTTATTTCTTATGCTGTTCAAGATAAGGAGCATCCATTTTGGTTCATTCAGGTCTTTGTAATCATTGCAGGGATTACAGTGACAAACATAACACAATATAGCTGGAGAGTTGGAAATACCAAACTCACATCCTTCTGTATCAATAAGTTGTTTACTTTAGTTTTATGGGTTAGATTTGGGTTACAACATGTACAGCTGACTATTTTGTCATTATTGACCGAGTAACTTTAGTTTGTTGAGCAGTTCATCTGCTGTTTGAATGACTAAAACAGCTGATGTCGTCCCTCTTGACAACTACACAGTTGACCAATCAGAAATGCCCACACCTCTTTCTGCTCATTCTGTCTGGCTCATCTGAGGGCCTGCAGCAAAGTTCAATGTGACATAAATTACAGGGTTGGGGGAAAATGCTCGGGTAATTCATGCCCTTGTGGACACACATATTGAAATAATAAATTGCAATCAATCACATATTTGTTAAACACAGGAGAGAACCATTGACTACCTCACACCAGCTCAATGTGTTAGTTCAGTTACTGAAGCTATAGTTGTCTTTAAGGTTTAATTATTATTATTAGAAACAAAGGAAATATCCAGAAATGACTTCCATGACCAAATAAAATCTTGTCATTTGAACTAATTTCGGTGAACTTTGGCATTTACCCAAAAGACACACAAACGAACCAGCAGAGGAAAATGCTGATGAATCAGGCCTTGCATTCATGTAGCTGAAGTATGCATGATGCATGGATTTTATGTGCTGTATTTTGCTTTGTAAATTAATATGTGGTACATACCCATTCATAGATGCTTACAAAGGCAGGAGAAGTTTAACAAACTCAGTGCCAAGTGTATCATTGATCAAGTCAATGTTTTAGGATTACTGACAGGCACATCATTCATCCTGCACAGAGCAACTTATGAATATGTATCCTCAGCTTAGCTTGTTAACATTCCCAGTAAACCCTGGCTAGGCAGGCGAAGAGCACATGTGGAGCCTTTTACAGCCAATCTGGCTACCTCTTAGGAATAATCAAACAGACCAGAGAAAAAAGTGTTACGCTGGTAGGTGGACAAGAGATTTACCCTGCTGGCCACAACTCCCAGCAAAGATCCTCTGCAGAACATACAGCTCCACGGGGAAGGCTTTAATATTCCTGCTCTGCTCAATGCAAATAATTCTAAGCAGGAATCATGTTATGACTGTTTTTCACGAGATTTCTTTTGCATAAGTTCATAAAAAATATTTTTATTGCTTTATATTTCAGAGGTAGCTTTAAATTGGAGTCTTGGTATGATGTCAGCACTTAGTAATCTTATTAATATACAAAACTGAGATAACATGACAAAAGAAATATAACATTTGATGCCATCAACACACTCAGAAATTACTAAATAACAGACTGTTTTTGACAGGTGAGATTGTCAGAAATGCTTTTATTGTCTCTTAAGGGAGGAATCCTGACTGTATAGAAGAAAGAAACCATTAATCATATCTAATTCAGCAGAACATCACTTCAGCCAGCCCTTATCCATGCCTTAGAAATTCATACATAGAAATCACTTCATAATCAGGGATATAGTCCAGGATATGCACAAGTATATGGAGTATACCCACTTTTTTTTTTAGTAACGATCGAGTATATCCACTTCTAAATCCTCATGTGTATCTATGAGCTTCAAATTGGTGAGGCCACAATAAACCCTACTCTGCCTCTAGGTGGATAATACTCACTCCCTTCCCTGATTAAATTGATTAACTTTAAACTCGATATGAGGACCAATGAGTCATTTAGAGACAAAGTTGCCAGGAAAAACATTGTTAGCCAACAAACACATTTACATGTGTAACAGATATGGGTTGTGTGTGTAGCGGCGAAGAGCTAGCAGGCCTCTTGCCAGAAATATGTGCAGCAAACCACACCAGCAACATCTAAACTGCTTGAGTCTTAAATCTCTGGGGCAGTGAGTGTGACAGTCTCCTCCATATCATGATCTTATGCTGTCTGTGACACTTCTCCAGCAGCACACCTGCTGTTTGAAACGGTCACGTGTATAGTAATGGGTTTGCCACATGACAAACCACCTCTCTCAAGTTCACTTTGGTGAAGGAATAGCTCAGGTTAAAAATCCCACATGGGTCCAGTGTAAACAGGAGTTAGTTTAGCTGTGAAGTTAGTGTTTCTATCTGATCTTTGGTGGGACCAGTCTTGTCAAAGTCGCAGCATCCCAGATCATAGTAATGTTTTTGACATTTGTGACTTTTAGGCAGTACTGCATGTGCATGATCATGTGCTTCCTGAAGTGAAGCTCTGAAGTTCAACAAGTAGGAGATTTCTGGCTCATCCACTTAATCCAAGGAAGCCAGATTGATGAATTTGACTTGAGTTATCAGTTTACATCCGTACATCATTGAGGAGGAGCAAAATCCTGTGCTCTTATGGGTGATAGTTCACAGTGCAAAACGGATCTGTCCCACGATATGTTTCTTCTCCACATGTGCAGTTTTCAGAGGGGGATTTACACATTCATTATCATTAGTTTGGGGGTTATATGCAGTAGTCAGTCTGTGTTTAGTTTCCCAGCACTGATACAACATGCTCAACATTGCTGAATGAAACAGGATCTATGGAGGACGAGCAGCTGACGTCACTGAGTCACCTGACTTTGTTTTTCCACTGCTGTGGGGGTACAGGTAGTCCAGTCTCAGAGTAGTTAAAATAGGACAGATTGTAGTGTGTGGAGTATTCTTCCTGGTCAAAATGGTGATTTTATGCTCCGCATTCGGGTGTAGCGGCTTAAAAGGCAGGGCAAAAAGAACGACCTGTCGTTTTACAGATTAAAGATTGTGTTGTGGTTTAACAAATACTATGAAATAAAATATAATGTAACTGGGAACTGTGGGTATATTTCTGCCTATAGATTTCACATAAATATGGCACATTCTGGCTGTTACTAGAGACGGATATGGAGCACCTAGTGATAGATTGATGTAAACTTACCCGAGCCATAATGACATAGAGCTTTCTGTTACTACCATCTACACATACTTGCTATTTGAGTGTGTTAACCGGAAACACGTGACTGTACGGCCTCCATATATGTGAGCCGAGTCTTGCTACTACTTTTCACCTGTCGATGACGGACATGTGTGCCTGTAATCTAAGCAGCATTTGTGAGTGTGGTTATATTCAAAGTCTTAGAGCAAATAGAGTTCATAAAACACTTTCCAGTGCAGAAGCACGCGGCACAGCGTAAAAGTCACATGCTGACCTGAGCGCAGTGAGAGCAGAGCAGAGTAAAAGAGTGTTTCTTTTATTTACTTGCGATGCTAAAAGGTTGGTTTACCATTGACAAATTAGTAGTAGTACTTTAGACCTTTAGTAGTCAGGTACTGGCTGACTCCTGATTCTGAGGAGGAAAACATGCAGTTGTCCAATGAAGCAATAACTGAAGTTAGTAGTAATGGTGATTCTGTGTGCCATAGTCCCCCATAGTCCACAATTAGCACATGCTATAGCATATGCTTCACCTCAGCGTGGCCAGGGTGGAAGCATTCTGCAAACGCCAAGCAGGTGACGTGGTCAAGGTGGCAGGGGGCTCATAACACCTATGGGTGAATATAGCTTGGATGAACAGCCGTAGTTGTCAAGGCAGATGGGGGAGAAGCCATGGGATAAACATGCCGCTAATGACAGTGAAAGTAACGTCATAATATGCAGACTAGATGAATAATTTCACTCTTTGAGTCTTTTATTAATTGACAGTATACCTTCATCTCAAACTACTTTTGTATGTATTCTCAAAAAACTCTGGCGCCTAAAAGGGTTAATTTGGACCATGAGACCAACTGTCTTTCTTTGGCTAGGCTTGGTAGGTTGGCAAGCAGTGTAAGAGACCACATAAGAGGAAGATTTTTGGCTAGAAGTCTTAGGTATGCCAGAGTCTTTGCAATGCCCAAATGACAAGCTATTGGATGACCAGGAGAATGTTTGGAGAGAGGTAGAGAGTGGCGCATTTTGTGGGAGCAAAGTTTCAGCTATTTAAGGAATATAAGCCACACCGTGGCTGTCTCAGTCAACACACTAACACTAGTTCACGCATTATATTTAAGTGCATAGTGTGTTAACTTTGACATCCATCCATTTTCTACCGCTTTGTCCCTAACAGGGTCGTGGGGGGGGGGGCTGCGGCCTATGCCAGCTGTCAACGGACGAGAGGCGGGGTACACCCTGGACAGGTCGCCAGTCCATCGCAGGGCTAACACACAGAGACAAACAACCATACATACTCACACTCACTCCCATGGTCAATTTAGAGTCACCAATCAGCCTATCCCCAAGGTGCATGTCTTTGGACTGTGGGAGGAAGCCGGAGTACCCACACTAACACGGAGAGAACATGCAAACTCCCCTCAGAAAGGTTCCCAGCTGGAGCCCCGCTCACACCAAGACTCGAACTGCTAACCTTCTTGCTGTGAAGCCACTGCGCTAACCAACTGTGCCACCATGCAGCAGGTAGGGGACATTTAGGCAAAAAGTCAGTGCACGGAAAGTGCCCGGATGCTGCCCTAATAATCACTAATAAATTAGTGTGAAACGATAGACACTTTGCACACTAAATCAATGACATCTTGCTGACATAGCGGAAAAGAAGTTGCTGGACTTTCAAAATAATGGCAGCAGGCAATACTTTGAAAGAGGCTAATATATATATATAATATTGTTGCGTGTACCTCCGCCAGCTGGTTAACACCTCCATTTGTATGTACCTCACCTGTCTCTATTTTGTATTTCCGTAGCCTGTAGTGATAGGCCGGAGTGAAACCCCTGGACTGCACCCGGAAGGATAAAAGGCGGAGTGAGCAGAGTCAGGGTGAGGTGACCGCTGACCGCAGCATTTTGGTTTTGGTTGTCGTTTGAGTTGGGAGTCTCCGGCAGTCCAGTTATCGGTT
>JBAMIG010016648.1:0-10320 GCA_037177335.1 Kiunga ballochi | reverse complement strand
AACTCAGAAACCAAAGACTTAAATAACAGACAGCAAACAAGACCCAGGTGAACATAATCAACACAGGTGAAAACAATTGACTGAACACATGACTTAACGAGTAAAACAGAACTACTAACATGACAATTTTATTGTTTCTGTGAAGCACTGAATAATCCCATTGTTGATTTGTGCTAAACAAATAAACCTGCCTTGCCTTTCCTTGCATATTTGTTACTTTGTTACCTAAAACTTAGGAATTAAAATGATTATTTTATTCAGTTTTTTTAATCTAATAATCAAATTTTGGCAAAAACTTTAAAAGTACAAACTTTAAATGTGGGGAAAAAAAACATGAGCTAATAAAAAGTGTAGGATATAGTTTCCAGTATTTCAGTTACCCAAAGGGATTGAATCTACGTTTACTTCTAAATCCAGAGCTGCACTCTCTCACGACCATTTGGACCATGCTAAGTACTCCAACCACAATGTGGCAAAATTATTAGCTAGACTCGTTTCCTCAGTTGTTTGCTTGTGGTGTCCCCTGTTTGAGCTGCAGAGCCCTTATCTAAAAGGGAAAATGAAGACTCAGCTGTTCAAAGACAATTACAACATTTAGTTATAAATTTATTCAGCTCTTTGGAAACAATTCAGCATCAACGTCCTGTTTTCATCAAGAGGGAACACTTTCCACAGCAATGCAAATAAAACACAACTGTACTCATCCACTTCTCCTGATAACACATGGCCATTGATTCACTTACAAGGTGTACTTTAAAAAATAAATCATTGACAGCAGGAAACTTCCTACAGCTAAACTAGGACAAGACTGAGGTTGTAATTGTTGATGACAAGGTGAGAAAAACTTCCATCAAAACTGAAAATACAAGCTTTTAATCCATCAACTCAGGGCTTTATCTTTGACTCAGAGCTAAATATTTATCCACTGGATAAAAAAGGACTTTATCATTTAAAGGACATAATCAGTCTTTTGTGCCATCACAGACAGTGTAATGCATGCTTTTATTTCCAGTCTCCTGACTAATATAATAATTCAGCCCTACTATCCATTAAAAAAGCAATAGTTTTGTTGACTTAGATGAGCATTTAGATAGGTTAATGTTTTCAGTTTGAAGAGGGGAACATATCAGTAAATATCAGGGAAGGCTTATGAGGCCTTGTGAAAGCAATTTAGAAAAGTAGTCTTTCTGTTCGAAGTTTGCATTTTTTCCCTTTGCAAGCATGGCTTCTCTCTGGATACTCCGGCTTCCTCCCACCACCCAAGAAAAGTATGTTAGATTAATTAGTCAGAGTATATTCACATTATGAATGATTATTTGTCTTCATGTGTTGACCCTTCCCTATGATCTTGATTGGAAAAAGCAATGAATTAAGAAAATGAATGAATGAAATTCTGGGTTATGGGTAGCCGGGGTCTATCCCTGCAATCCACGGGCGAAAGCTGGGATACACTCGCGACAGGTTGCCACTCCTTCACAGAGAGACAAATAACCAGTCACACATACATTTACTTCTAAGGACAAACTTTTTGCTGTGAGACTGCACTGCTAACCACCATAACGTAACGGTAAATACTCACTCTTTGACCTTTGTCCAGCTATGTTAGGGGTTAGGGGACACTGTTCAATGGCCGATGTTGTGAACAAACAAGGGGACCAGAAGAGCAGGTGTAAAGTTATAAAAGGATCAGATTGATGGAGGTTTGGACAGAACAGATGACGTGAACACGTCATTGAGTAGGTTCAATTCACCCTGACCTCCAGCCAAACAGATAACACCCTCAGTCGGCACACAGCTTTCCTGTTGTATCTCCACTCTGTCACCCTGTAACTCAGTCATGGATCGTCTCATTTCCCTCCACATCAAAGCATATAGAAACCTCCACTACTTCCACCTCTAGTTGGTCTGTCTCCTGCAATCAGATGATGAAGCAACTAGAGAAATGAACCAGAACAAGGCTGCAGGTCCAGATGCTGCTGTTCTATGGTTCTGTAAACCTGCTCAGAAAAATAGGAGGGATAGTTTAGCAGCTTTTCAACCCAGCCCGAGTCAGAAAGTAGTTTCTGTGCTTTCAATTACAACAATGATTCTAATTTCCCTCAGGGATATCAAGATTATACTTAAATAAATGTAATTTATCCAAACTCTGATATGTAGTCTTTCTTCTATTAGTTATAACCAGTGTTTTCAACTATAAAACACTATTATTTTTAATGTTAAACAGTAATAACACCCAGTACAGCAGTGAGGCAGCAGAGTCTGAATATTGCCAGATGTGCACTCAACATCTGTTCCCGTAATGCAGTAATACTAGCAGTTTGTTTTTTTATGAATACACTCCTGTGAGAGGACAATTCAGAATGGAGGTCTAATCTTGAAGCAATTTTAAAAAGCAAAACGAGCAGAATTCATGATGGAAGTCATAGATGATGTTTGCTTTTGTCTGTTAGAAACACCTTTGTTTTTCTTTACTTCAATCTCACTTGAGATTCTGGACATATGTAGCAGAATGAATAACAGATTATGCATTTATCTGGTATGTGAGCAAATATTGTGACAAATGTAAAGTCGTAAGTGATTGAAGCACTTCTTTTATTTTACACATTGCTTCTGCCGGTAAAACGATGAACTGTTAGTAATGAGGTCTGGCAGGAGCTAAAGGTGAAAAATCGTGATCAAAATTGCCTTGTAAAAAATAAAAAATAATACCTAGTTAACTCCAGAAGTGATTCTAGATATAACCAAGTAAAAATGGAACAATTAACAACAAGGTTAAAACAATCTGAGTTTAAATGCAAGACAGACAGATTTAGAATCAACCCTGATTTTGGAACAGATGTTTTTCTCTATTTTCCTAAAATTAAAATGTAACTTTTCAAAGTGTCACAATATTTATTTGTATACACAAGAAAATGTATTTCTGCTTCAATAGAAATGCAATTATCAAATCTAATGAACAGATCCACTAAAATCTGCAAATTTAAACTTAAGCCAGCTGCAAAAAGTGAAAAATAAAATGGCCGTCATACAGGAGCAGGCTCAGTCAAACATACTGGATTCATATATTATTTTAATTTAATAGTTTGTTTTTGTAGCTGTTTTAGTTTATTTCTGTCAATACTTTTCTTCCCCCCCATGTATTGCTCGAAGGCAGATGTCTCAGCACCTGTTTCCTGATAAATGCCTGTTTTAATTTGGGAATCTTATTTACATTCTTTCAAGAATCATTTATGAATCTGGTTGAGGATTTAAACGTGACCTGAATCTTTACTAGATTAATTTATTAATATAATTTAAAGCTTTTTGCAACAAACTATAAATACAAACTATAGTTGAATGTAAAAAAAAACAACTTTTTACAAAAATGCCCTTAAATCTTTTAAAGACATATTGAAGTAGAACTCTTAAATATTAAAGGACCTCTATAAACATTGAATTTTCTTTCATGGAGATCAAGACATATGGCTCAGATTAATGGCCATCTCCAAAAGCGCTCTTTCATATTTACATTAACCTTGAGGCAATTTTCCAAATAGCCTGTCAGATTTAAAAACAACTACTGCAACAAATTATCCCAGATGTATTTAGAGAGCCATCCAGTATGTGAAAATGGGGAAAAGAAGCCAATGCATGAAGGGCTTTAGAATATTGAACTATAAAGTGCATTCGTTCCAGATGCACATTCACATTTCAATCCCTTAAAAGATTAAATGTTTATTTTATTTCTGCAAATGAAATTGAATTAACATGTAATGAACTACATTTATAAAGCAGCTTGCAGTCAACATAGTTCGACAGTCACATCTTTGTAAAATGTTTGGCTATTTGTTGATCTCAGACATCCTAGATGACCTGCAGCTGCAAACTGTTAAAGGGACAGACGGCAGACACATGTCAATTTAAATAAAAGTTTACTGTGGCAAAAGAGACGGCTAGAAGTGACTGAGGGTTGGTTTGCAAAGGTAAGAAACAAGAAATATAAACTCAGAGATGGTAAAAAAATGGCCAGTGAAATGTTTACAACTATTTATATACTTGTTTATAAAAATTCAGGGTTCCTGAGGGGGCTATCCCAATCTCAAGCAATTAGCAAGTGAGAGGCCAAACACTTTAGGTAGTGACAGTTTATCAAACACTGACATTAACTCCTAGAGAATTTAGTTATAAATTTAATATGCCGTTTCTTTGGACTGTGGGAGGAAATACAAGGAGTACATGAACTCAAGTCATGAAACGTCTACAGCTGTAAATGAATGCATGCAAATATTTCCAGAGTTTATGTTTACAAATCAGATGTTGCCGCCTTTAAAAAAAAAGCATCTGCCCCTTAAAACAAATCAGGTTAGTAAATGTAAAGAAAAGAATTTAGATTTAAGAAAAATTAGAAAAGCACTCTAAGAGCTCAGACCTCCAGCAAGCTTATTACTTTTCTCATGCTTACTGAAAATGGCCCTATCTTTTAATGATACAGTCCTTTGGCACAATTCTGAAGCCAGATTGTGATCCAAATCACCTCCAAAATTTAATATCTTCCTTGTCCCATTTAGAAACCTTCCTGAAAATGTTATGAAAATCAATCAGTAACTTTTGAAGGTATCTTGTTCACAGGCAAACAAAAAAACCAAACAAACAGACAAACTCTGCCAAAGACATGACGTCCTCGGAGGAGATAAATATATAAGTTCTCTTGCAAGCATCTTAACTAGAGATGTGAAGCGCAAAACTGCACACAAGACTCTGAATGCAGTTGTGAATTTTGTTGCTGACTAATCAAACAGTCCAATCAAAGAGCAGATAGCTTCCGGTCCACATCACTCCTACAGGCTCTAAAAAGGAGGTAGATTTTTTCTTTTTTAAATTGAATGGCAATTTCAATTTTTTATATTATATAACATAACTTCCCTCTCCCCAGTCACATTCACCAGCTTATCTGGGGGGATCCCGAGGCGTTCCCAGGCCAGCGTGTCCTGGGTTTCCCCTGGGACCTCCTCCCACAGGGACGTGCCCAGAACACCTCACCAGGGAGGCGTCCAGGAGGCATCCTAACCAGAGGCCCAGGCCACCTCATCTGGCTCATCTCGAGAAGCAGTTCTACTATGAGTCCATCCCGGATGGCCGAGCTTCTCCCTTTTCTAAGGGAGACACCGGCCACCCAGTGGAGAAAATTAATTTTGGCCACTTGCATCCGGGATCTCGTTCTTTCGGTCACAACCTACAGCTCGTGACCATAGGTGAGGATGGGGACATAGAGCGACCGGTAAATCGAGAGCTTCGCCTTTCAGCTCAGTTCCTGCTTCGTCTTCCGGCTCAGCTTCTGCTTCACCACAACAAACTGGTGCACTGGTCAATCTCCGGACACCTGTCGATCTCACGCTCCGTTCCTCTTAAACTTAAACTCCTCCACCTGGGGAAGGATCCTATCCCCCACTCTTAGAGGGCACTCCACCCTTTTCCAGTTGAGAACCATGGTCTCAGATTTAGAAGTGCTGATTTTCATCCCAGCCGCTTCACACTCTGCTGAGAATCGTTCTAGTGAGAGCTGGAGATCAGGACCAGATGAAGCCAACAGAACCACATCATCTGCAAACAGCAGTGACCCAATCCTGAGGTCCCCAAACTGGATTCCCTCAACACCTAGAAATTCTGTTCATAAAGGTTATGAACAATAATCGGTGATAAAGGGCAGCCTTGGCGGACCCCAACCCTCACAGGAAACGAATCCCAATGCGGACCAGGCTCTGACACCGGTCATACCAGGACCGAACAGCTCGAACAAGGGGTCCGGTGCCCCATACTCCCGGAGAACCCCCCACAGGAGTCTGTGAGGGAGACGGTCTAATGCCTTCTTCAAGTCCACAAAGCACATGTCGACTATTCAGGCAAACTCCCATGCTCCTTCCAGAACCCTGAAGAGGGTATAGAGCTGGTCCACTGTTCCACGACCAGGACGAAAGCCACACTGCTCTCTTCAATCTGAGGTTCGACAATTCCACGGACCCTCCTCTCCAGTACCCCTGAACAAACTTTCCCAGGAAGGCTGGGGAGTGTGATGCCCCTATTGTTGTAACACACCCTCCAATCCCCCTTTTTAAAGAGAGGGACCACCACCCCAGTCTGCCAATCCAGGGGCATTGTCCCAGATGTCCACGCCATGCTGCAGAGGCGTGTCAGCCAGGACAGCCCTACAGCATCGAGAGCTTTAAGAAACTCTGGGCGAATCTCGTCCACTTTTTGGGCCCTGCCACTGAGGAGCTCTTTAACCACCTCAGCGACCCCAGCCCCGGAGATGTGAGGACCCATCCCATATTTCTGATAGTTGGTTGAATCCACCTTTTTCCAGTGCCAAAAGTAGAAAAAAAGTATGTGAGTGTACAACCTTTTTTTTTTTTTTTTTTTTACTTTTTTATGCATTGTGTGTATTATAAATTTACATTGATTGTTTGAGAAGATGAGCTAAAGCCACCGTTAAAGATATTGGTCCTTGGCAAAGTGAAATATGTTTTGGCTTTATGACATGGCTTCCTGATTAGTTGTTCTCACCAGACTAAAATACCGCAAGTTATCAAAACCTTCTGACATTTAAAATCTGATGTTTTAGGCAGACCTTCTGAAATAATGTGCTGTGCATAGGCAGATCAAAAATAATAACTTGCTCTGTCACAACAAGAAATTAATAAATATATTAGTCCACTTTCCAGGAATGTGGCCCTTACATACAACCTGACAACTTTTTTTATTGGGCCATTTCTGTTTCTCATGTTTCCAGTTGGCTCACATGTAGTGATCCCACCCTGTAAATAGGCCAGTAGGGAAGATGACCGGGTTAATGAGAGAAGTAAGTTTATCTCTGGTCCCACAACTCCCATCTTAAGCTATCTTAATAAATATATCTTGACAGGTAGCTTTGGTGGAGTTTAGGATTCATTCAGTAAGAAATTATTTATCGTGAGAAATCCAGCTTAAATTCAGGAACTTTCCCTTTTTGTGACATCACATCACATTGTTTGCAGCTTCATACATCTAACTGGTAGTTCTGTTGGGTAAAGGAGACAGGAATTAACATTCATGAATCAAAATAAATATTTTAGCGCATTGTTAAAAATGGCTACAGAACACCTTTCAACAGTTCGGTGTATCAATAACTAAATTTGCAGCTCTATCGAGTGAAGTAGCTTTCATTTCAGTGTGATATGTAATTAATGAGAAGAACATTTTTTGATGTTTTGTTAAATAGAATATAAACCACAGAGACGAGAGATGTCCTCTTTAGATCATAAGTGAAAATCACAAGTTCAAACATATTTTATTTTCAGTATTTACATGTGTTGTGGACCCTCCCCCTCTGCTTAATCAAGCATCATCATACAATATGCACAGCTCATCAAAAATGATACCACAGAACCTATTTATCATCATCATGTGCAAATTGGACAAAACAAAGAAAAACACAAATGAATGGAAAGACAAAAACATTTTCCGGTTGAATCTAAAGAACCTTTACAATAAATGTAATTTTTTCAGTAAATATATGACAAAAAATTGGGAATTAAAGGACACTGCAGAAGTATGATGGTTTTCTACATAAAAATCAGTTCAGAGTACACCTGATAGTACAATATCACACTGATAGGGCCAACAAGATTTAGATGTTCAAGTTTGTCTCAAGTCATCAACACCATATTAGCGTTGACTTTGCAGGGGTTTAAATTATACACAAAGCAATCATAGTCTTCCCATAAGACTAAGAAAGAAAAAGAAAAAACAAAACAAAAAAACCACACAGCAAACATATGGAATAGCTACAAGCAAAAGCAAAATATGTGAAAATGAATTGGGGGAATATTGGGTTAAAAGAGGAAGGAAATTAGTTAAAAAAAACAGGATAAAGGTTGACAAGAAGAAAGAAAGAAAAGTAAAAGAGCAAAACAATGTTGGGACAGAAGACAGTAAAAGGACAAATACGTTGAAAGGCAAAACAGAGGAAATGTCTTTTCATCAACAGATTCCTATCAACAGCAGTCAAACTGTATGTACGACAACCTTTTGTCCGTTCTTCCCTAGACACATTCAAAACATCCAGACGACATACATATTTACTATTTAGTGGTTTCTCTCATTGTTTTCAGTTATAAACCAAAAAAATGCCATATTCTGGATTACTTACTAAATATCTTGTAACTTTTTATCAGACTTCCTGTCTCAGAAAAACAAACTGTTGTTCATTGTCAGCAGTGAAGATGTATAAAGTCTTGAGAAGTAGCTGATACACCTACATAATTAATGTTAAAAACAAAAAAACAATTTCATTTATAAAAAGGAAAAAAAATGGTTGCTTGCGTGCAAAATGATGAATCTGATGACTTGTAAACAATTAGCATATTTGCAACAGTTGTTTTGAAAGCAGTTATTATGGGCTGATTAGAACAATAATTACATGTTTAACAAGAAATGTGAACAACTGAGGTTCATGAGGTAATTTCAATGCAAGTGAATGTATGCAAGTAATGTAAATGCAATGTCACATTAAATTATTCACAACCCAAACGTTTTTGCTAGGTTGACCTCAAGATAGCACAATGTCTCACTTCAAAATGACCTTTTTTTTAAAGATGAAAAAGGATATAAAACCTCCCATTTGTTATATTTAAAAAATATATATATATAAAATCAAAAACTGTGGAAAATAATTTTTCCACATAGAACCGATAACTTGAGTAAAACATAAAAAAGGAAAAATAAATTAATTACGTCTGCATTGAATGTGTTGCGAGGAAAGTTAAGATGAAGCCGTGTTTCTTTCTTTCCTGTTGGAATCGGATAAAGTCCTTGTTAAGATTCCAGCTGATCCGTTTTGAAGAGAGATTTTATTTATTTTATTTTCTTTCCTCGTGTGCTGAATGTTTCAGTGGGTGGTGGTCTGGGTTACAAGCAGGTCAGCTTGAAACTGCACGCAGAGCAGCATGTGGTTTGGCACGGTCTTGCTGAAATAATCATGGAAAAGTTGCCTGGATTGGAAACAATATGCAGTGATTTCAGTGAGTGTGAAATTATGTTGGTTTCTGATTATGTGTTGCCTGAAGGCTTGACGATCAAGACCAATGCTTTCACAATATCTGCAGAAATTTAGCTCTAAATTAGTTGAGCTATTTCTTTAAAATCTTTTCAAAGAGGTAAACTGCATGGCATCCTCTCCAGTTTTTTATAATCCTCATCTGATGCCTACTGATACTTAATTATCTGTGAGAAGTTTGTTGAACTGCTTTAAATTAAAGGACTGAAATTTGTAAATAAGCCAATATCAGGTAAATTTTTAAAGCACTTTTGATACAAAAGCAGAACAAACTGCTTTATATAATACAACCCCTAGTGGTATCCTCTGTGTAAAACAAAAACAAATAATAGAGATGTTTGATATCATCAGCATACTGATATATCAATATTGAAATATATATTAGAAAATATTAATATCTGTTTTCACTTTTGTTTAAACAACATATGCATGTTATATATCAAAGTCTTCATCTGAGTCTCCTCTAACTCAAAATGAAAAAGTATAAGAGATGTTAAATAGTTTCTGATATGTTTGTTTGTTTGGCACAACTTCCAATAAATATTGTGGGTGCGACATCATGACACCACTTCATGACTTGCAGCATGAGGAGCGTTCATTTAGACATGTCCACATGTTTTAGAATTATTTTCAATTATCTACAGACATAAATTTGCTACAAAGTGAAAGATATAATGGTACCTGTTCATATTGGCATTGAACATTATTATTGGACAAATCAAAATCAGTATATCAAATATTGGTGAAAAAAAACAATATTAAACATCCCCACTGACCACAATAATTGGCAAATAATTTTAACACATACTCGCTTAAATACACAACAAAGACAAGAATATTATTTTACAAACTGGTAAACTTTGTGTTTCCTGTTTCTTTTTTTGCAAAAAGATATATATATATTTATCTTTTTACACCTGTAACATGTCTGTCCCATGTCTGGATAGGATGAGACTGGCCACTTTGTGAACAAACAGTAGGCCTGTGACAGTTTACCAAAAGGTTTTCACATGGTTTTAACACTTAATTGCAATAATTAAAAATAATCTATAATCAAAAGATTCAGAGAACCTTACTGCTTGTTGCTTTGCCAGTAAGTAGCAAGAACAAAAGCAAACACTCATGACATTTAATTCTTCAAAACTGAATGTGGCAGTAATCAGCATCCTTAGTCCCCAAACGGAAAGGGTTAGTGACACAGTGGTATTCATGACCCTGTCCCAGATTTATTACAAGTAGCAGACATCAAA
>JBAMIG010016647.1:0-10326 GCA_037177335.1 Kiunga ballochi | reverse complement strand
ATATAAATAATTAACTACTTTAATACAAGGTAGTAAAAAAAAGTTATTGCACTGTGGGGATCCAAAAAAAATATGAAAACTTGAAAACTGTTGAATAAAATAAAATACTTGGTGAAAATAAGAGATCGGCGTTTACGCCCGACACTGGAATACAAACTCAATTTAATCTTTTAATGATGAAGATGATCTACCAGATAAGTCGTTGTCTCAAGTAATATGATCAGCAGGGGGCGCCAACCACAGACCATCTCTTCTAAATAATCATTTTAGCTCTTTCTATCTCACACCTGCAAAGAGGAAGCAGCCAATACCATAAACAAGAAGAAATGTTCCCACCCATCTTACGGTGAAATGTAATAGCTGAGCCACTCAATCATATTATAAACATGTTGTTCCACAACACACACTGGTGGCAAAAATAATACCAATATATGAGCTGAGGGACAAACACGATAAACAGAATTATCTACGCATGTAAATTTGACCAACTTTGTTCAAGTATTAGGGTTCAAAGGTGACCACCAGGGCGTTTATGGCTGTTTGGATTGGATTTGGTGCATAAGATGCATAAGCCATAAATACAATGCTCTAACCCAGACCTGAATACACACAGCAATTTCTACTTTAACACCTGAACTGCAGGGAGGCAACAGAAAGTGTTTGCATTAAGTAGTTCAAAGTGTCAAAAGGCTGTAAAACTCCACACTGTACTGCTGAAACACACAGCCAATCTAAGGCTTTAAACCAAGCAACAAATTTCAGTGCACTTTACCTCACGCCTCACCTCCCTTCAGATCTTACGCTTCAGCCGATGTCAAAATAAAACATTTTCTACATGAAAACAGCACTGTGTGTCTGCAAGGTTGCAATCACATGTAAATAACTTGTGCTTTAGCTGAAAGACATTTTCCTTTCCCAACATCAATCACAGTAAAGCGTGCCTTACTTCTGCAGCTAAACATGGAGCCATTCACTTCTTTATCTGTAAAAACACAAGAAACTCCTGCTACACTCCCTCCTGCTGCCGCTGCTTTGATGCCTTCAGCCTGCGACGACACAATGCTTTCCTTTGAAAAAGCTGATCTACAAATGTGCACGCTGCAACGTATAGGTGTAGAAATGCTGCTCATTCTGAATTTCATCCGTAAAAAAAAAAAAAAAAAGCTGTACTAGAGTAAGCTTTTGACTCTTGGCAGTTCTCAGTGCTGGAAAATGACCAGAACTATTGTAGATTGCTTTTGGCATTTCCAGGCCAGAGTCTGTCTGCCACGTGTGTGCACGCTGCTTTCTCCATGACCTACTTCTAAAATCGCTTTCTGTCCTCTATCACAACTTATCAAGTTTCTGATATGCTTCACTGTGTAGAGACTGAGCTTGCCCAGTGATCTCTCCCAGTAATGCCTTTCAACACAACCAGCAGATGGTGTCTTCTGGTATTTGTGGGCCTTTTTTTTCTCCCTTGAACAACAAACGGGATCCCTGAAAAGTAGCAGAGCAGGTTGTGAAGGGAAAATATTGTTCTATGTGACAGGGGAGTCCTTTGTGACGCTGGGCATACTGGTAGAACTTTTTGGGACGGACTGGGATATCCCAGCAGCTACTGAAATAAATTTCTAACCATGCTTGAGCAGACGTGCACACTTCCAGAGTAAAAAGGCCTGATCTTTTCTCTGTAGCACTACAAATAGATGTGGTGGTTTTAAATTAAATATACTGAGAAATATTTGCTGAACTGCAGTTCAGTCTGACATAAGCATGACTTTAATTTTAAATACCTTTAAATTTGCACAAAATGGTGGACAATTTGAGAAGCTTCAGCTCTACATTGTGTTGAAGGGCTTTAGAGCATGTTAGCATGCTAACACTGTAACCATAGACTAAATAAAAAAAGACAAATTCCCAGGAGCAAAACAAAAAAAAGCAAAAGCTGGAGTTGAAAGGGGCTGTGTGTGTGTGTGTGCGCGTGTGTGTGAGAGGATAGATGAATGACGTTTATTATTCCTGCCTGTAGCTAAGAGCTAACTCAGATCTAATGGGAGCTAACTAGCTAATGGAGATAGGTGGGCTAAAGCTAAGGCGTTGGTCTTAGCTGGCTAAAAACTGCATTTGTCATCTGCTTTCTTGTCATAAACATTTGATACCTATCAATAAAAAGGACACACATAATTTGGCAGAATTAAGATAAAACAACAACTAAACAGATGAGTTAAAATAAATTTAACCCCATCACAGTTGTCATAAAAAATAAGCTTGACCTAGCTATTTAAACCTAAAACATTTTTTGAATCAGCTGCAAAAGTGTTTATTTCTGCTGTGAGGTTGGTCTTTTTAACATGAGTCTATGGTGATTTGTGGTTTTTAGAGCCCCTAGTGGATGAGGGGGGAATTGCAGTTGTTGGCACTTCTGCATAGACTTCACTTTTATCAAACCGAGATTGGCGCTTCACTGTAATTTAAGGTGGCCAACATGTTCCACATACCTGCTGACTTTTAACATTGTAAGCATGTTAGCATGCTGACTTCTGCAATAAGTACAACCTTCAGGGTTCTCAACTCACATTGGGTGTGAGACACACACATTTCTTGCTTGTTTACACACTCATCCACCACATGTTGGGTTTCTTACAAAGAATAATCATAGTACAATGTTGAAAAAGTCCAAGACAGATGTTTGTTAGCTGGAAATATTTCTGGGGAGCCACGGCTACAGAACAACCCATCAATATCGTATCTGGGTAGGATGCGAGTCATTATGTGCTGATGCTTGTTTATTTTATTGTTGTGTTGTTCCTGAAGATAAAACTTTTAATTAGATTTGAATGTCGCTTCCATCAGAGCTGCATACTGACACATACTGCAGGCCTGTGGTAAAACCATGCGTCATAACAATGTAGCATTTCTGTTTATTCAGTCACTAAGCAGATGGAATCATGTCATCTTCTTTGGGATTGCTCTTATAGTCAGATCTTCAAACATGACGGTATTTGTACCTTTATAAATACTGGAGTATCAAGGCACGAGAAAAACCTGCATTAAATTTTTTTTATTTGGGTTTTTGAATGACCAAATCCCAAACAAAATCCGATGTTAAGAACCCTCCTTGCTAAATTTCATCAACGTAGTAAAATTTTCCCGCAAAAAAAGTTTTAATCTGTCAGCATGTACCTGAAATCTTTCAGATTTCAACCAAATTCAAAAGCTGTGAAAAACAAATGCTACATAACGTTGCCCCTGAGCTTGAGTTATAAACTGCACTGTATCTGTATTAGAAGTATTTACCAGCAGAGTGCATTGTGGGCCTTGTAGTAGTACAAGTGGTGCATAACACATGCAAGTTCACGGTGCAACGCCATGCAGAACGACCCACATCCTGCATGCAATCTTCCTGTCCTGGAGGCTCGATGGCTAGCTGTGGTTCTGTGTTAAGGTAAATCCCTGGATAAAGTTTAAGTTTTAAAACTTTTTACCAACATTGTTCAATGGTGTCTCAGCATGAGAAATACAAAGTATGGCATGAGAGTGTGGGAACAAGCTGAAATGTGTCTCATGTCCCAGATTACTAAATTTGTAAAAAACGCTAAAGTCACCATGCAGAGTGATTTCCTCACATAGAAACTGTTTCAGAAATCATATTAAGCAGTTTTGCAAAACTAAAAAAGGCGGACGCAAACTAAGCTTCTATAAATTTCTAAAGTTAGAAAGTTAACAGGCAGCAAAATTGTAGACAAAGTTGCTCTGTTTGAGCTGCTCCCATTCGAATCTGTAACTGGGAGCGCCTGCAAACAGAACTACATGAACATCACTTCAATAGCCTATAACTATTAAGGACCATTATTAATTTTTCACAAAACGATTAGAAATCAGAGTTCCTGTCTGACACGTGTAAACCTCACATTGGATCACACAAGTAATCAGTGTTGCATGAACACAAAGTATGACTTTACTGTATCATTATAATAAACTCAGATTACAATTTCCCCCCTGAGGAACAAATAAAGGTTCTCTCATCTTATTATAAGTGTTTTAAAACCTGTGAGAGTAAATTATGCTGTGAAATGTAGACTAGCGCCCCCTGTGGTCACATTTCTGATGGTCACAGATTAAAAGTTTGCCCAGGGTCCTAAAAATTATCAAACTGCCTCTAGTTTTATATTTATTTATTCAAAGTGTGATTCCTCAAGTTGTTGTTTTTTTAAGTCATATGCCCCAAAATAACGCATAATTAAGCATAGTTGGTTATTTCTACTTCCCATGGTTTCTATTCAACTTCTGCATGCTTCAGAGAAAGTGTGTACCTTTGTATGGCCAGACTCTGCTGGGGGTTGAAGCGCGTACCGGTGCGGGGGTGCAAGAGGAAGTGTCCTGGAACTGCTGCCTGATTATTCCTCATGGTCATGCAGAGACCAGATCCCAACAGACCCATACCCCCAAGTCCTAGAAGTATCGCACATAAATACAGCGGGACAGATGGATGAGTCATGCCCAAACCAAAGCCCATGAGCCCCCCTATAGTCAGCAGCACCACTCCCAGACAGAGCAGCGTGCCATGATGGACGGACATCTCAGAGGCTCCTGCCCTGCAGGGGTTCACTTCTTCCCGCTACAGCTGCGCATCCACCTCGCCACAGCCAGTCTGGAGGAGGGAGAGGACAGATGAAGATCCAGGAAGTGTATGGAAGTGAAGGGAACGGCTAGGAACAGCAAGCAGGAGGAAACAAACAGCAGATGCGCAACATGTAAATAATCTCTGCGAGCTGTGAGGGAGTAGGTTGGTTACGCGTTGGAAAACATCTCCATACCGGTCAGGAAACCGCGGGAGCGAGCTGTTCAGTTATCATTCTTCTTTTTCTTGTCATCAGCTTTTATTCTTCCCGTCGTGTCTGTTTGGCCTTCCTTATCCCTTGGAAAATGTGGGGAAACAGCCTATCCGGGGGAGTCCGTGTGTCCTGCGAAGCCGCCGCGCCTCTCTCATGATGTGCTCCTCCGCCACAATGCTTTCTTTCCCCACACGGCTCTCATATCCGCTTTTGGAGAGGGTGTGGATCGTGGCAGATCCGTTAGATAGGAGTTGATGATGCTGTTCGGCAGGTTTCCGTGTGGGTTTCATGAGGACATGGCGGAGGCTAAGAGCTATGGAGGGGAAGTGTGCTTTCTTCTAATGAGGACGGGTTTAGTGACGAGGACAGGAGGGCAGGGCATTCACACGGTTTCAGCTGGCTTATTATAGGAAGGATGCTCTCATAAAAGACTTATTGTCATAGTTAAACATAAACTACAACATTATTTGATTGTATTAAAACTAGTTAGAGCTTCATTTCACCTACACTTTGCTGCTTAGTGTCTAACCAGTACTTTAGGCCTACTTGTTGCCAACCAGAAGCCTCTATCTCTCTATGTCTAGGCTCCACTTTGTTCTTAATGGACTAGATCATAGGCAGCAAATCAGACTAGGCCTACATTGGCTGAATTTGGTGGCAAATGTACATCTCGGGAAGGTTAAGAAGTGAAACATAAGTCTGGAAAAGTATTTGACACAAATTAAATAGGAACACTTGAGGACTAGAATATTAGGCAACAGATCAGTATAAGAGAACATTTTACATGTAATGAGGTGTGGCAAACTATATCTATAAATATGAAACATTACAAAAAGAGTTCCTGGATGTAGACTGAAGATCTCATCATTTCTAGTATTACCACAGGAGAAATCTCTCTGCAGAAGGGACAAGATCTATATATAGATTAAAATGCATTCTGCAGGAGAGGGTGACCTTCTGGGAGCTTTGCATCTAAACACAACGATGCTCTATGTTAAATCACTGCTGAGACGTTTTAGAAATGTTTGAATTGTCTCACCAGTTGCCAGTATGGTTTCAGGAAGAAAAGCTCAACCTGCATGGCTATCCTGGATCTTATTGAAAAAAATTAATTATGCTTTTGGGCAGGGGATTGTGGTGTGGGCATTTTCCTGGACCTGTCCAAGGCATTTGGCACCTTTGATTTTGAAATATTGTTGAGATAGATGCATCACTATGGCATTAGAGGAACAGCATTTAATTGGTTTGAAAGTTATTTAAATGGCAGTGTAGATAATGTTAAATCTCAAAATAGGGAAATAAAATGTGGGGCCCCTCAGGGGTCAATTCTAGGCCTGTTACTTTTTCTAATCTATATTAACAACTTTGTAAATTCTTCTCACATATTGCATAAGGTACTGTTTGCAGATGATACTAATTTGTTTTTGTCACATAATGTATTTGACCTTCAGCTTCTTTTAAATTCTGAACTTGGAAAAATAGACACCTGGTTTAGGTGCAATAAATTATTTCTTAATATCAGCAAATCTAATTACATTATTTATCAATCAAATAAAAAAGCAATTGACACAAACCAGGTCTGTATTAACATAAATGACCAGAATATATTACAAGTTAGTTCTACTAAGTTCCTGGGGGTCCACATTGATAAGTTTCTTAATTTTAAAAACCATATCGAGTACTTGATATCAGTCTTAACTAAATATGTAGGATTGCTTTTTTTTTAAATAAGACATCGTCTTCCCCTAAATGCACTTCTCACCCTGTACAAAACTTTGTTGGAGCCCCACCTCACCTATTGTAATGTTATATGGTGGAATACATTTCCAAGTTACCTAAAAAAAACTTTACAAAAAAAAAACATTGCGAGCCCTGTCTTGGTCCAGTTTAATGCTCCTTCTCGCCCCCTGTTTCATCATGTTGGTCTTCTTCGAATCACTGAGTTGAATATACTTCATAATGCATGCATGATGTATCATACTGTTAATAAAATTAATACCTGGCTGCCATCCCAATTTGGAGTCCTCTGTATACTTATGACACTAGGAATACATTTCTTATTAATGGTAAAAAAGACATCAGACTAGTACTAGTCGGAGCATTATATGCAGGGGCCCAGAGATCTGGAATGGGTTTGATGAAAAATGAAAAGTGTTGAAATCCATCTCTACCTTTAAAAAAATGTTAAAGAAAAATCTGATCGACTATTTTATATATGTTAACTGTGGTCCTATAGAAGAAGCAAAAAGCAAAAGCAAGCAAAGGAGCAAAGAGCAAAAAGTTAATCTAGGAAAATAATGAGTGTATTGTGTGTCTAAATGTATGTTATATGCATGTATATTTATGTATGATAGCCTTGGGCTCTTCTCGGCACCTAGTTGGGCTTATTCAGTCACTCTACTCATGGACCCCCTTCTAAAAGCTTGTGAAAGCTTCCAAGGGGGTCAGATTCACACATGGATAATAGCTTGACCGTATCAAATGCTGAAAAACATGTAAATATGTGTGCATGAATAAATGAAAATGAAAACAGCCCAGTGTGAAATACCAACATGCAGGCTGCAACTCATCATAAAACAATAAGAAGCAACTTGTGAACATGATCCTGAAACGCCAGCTTCTCAATGCTTGGTTCAGACTTTTGGGTTTGCAATCTAACTAATCAAAATTTAAAATTTATTTACAAACCGTGGATGTTCCTGCAAAGTATAAGCCACTTAAAAGCAAGCAGTTTATAGGCCTGAATCTCTGATGCTATGAGCAGCCTGTAGAGGATAAACCACATACTGCATCCATCCCATCAGCATAGCTCCACAACAGAGAGGAGTCTGGTGCTGAACCCTGCAGTCCAGGCATTTCACCAGTAAAAAAAAATGGTGCATCATGGAGAGAAAATCCAGCAGCTGGAATCTTGCATCAGACCAGAATAAAACTCTCCTCACTAGCCAGACTTTTAGCTGAAAGGACAAGAGATTTCACACCAACCTGTTGCACTTTTTTGCCATCAAATTTAAAACGAGCCATTTTTTTCAAATAAAATTGTAAAACCTGGGATCACCCTTGACTCCAGATATGCTGTTTATGTTATGTGAAGATATAAACCCAGTTTATAAGAATAAAAGTTCTTGCTGTTTCATATATCTAATACAAGATGTCAACTTTTTGGAAATGGCGCTTTAGCTACATCTCAGACAAAATAAGAGTATTAGCAAAAAATTCAACACAAGAACCATAAATGAGTAAACACACATAGAAAACTTTAAAAGTCTGAAGTTACCCCTCAATATTTTATGCATTGCCATGACAACAGAAAGCAAATGTAGGCTACTTATATGTGCAAACATGAAGCAAAAAACAGTTCAAACATTTCATGTGTGAAGTTGGACAGACTGAACCCTCGTGAAGGTGGAGATAAAGTCCCTCCAGTGTGATCCACATTGCCACGGATGTCCACAGAACAGAGACGTCCAGGAGGCGTCCCAACCAGATGTCCCGCCCACCTCATTACAAAGCATAATTCATGTTTTTTTTATTTGCGAAATTGTTAATGTAGATAAAGATTATGACTGAGATGACTTTTTACTCTTTTATCATTAAATCCTTCATGACTGAATGATTTTAAATGGCTTTATTTTAAACACACACACACACACACACACACACACACACACACACACACACACAAACAAACAAATAATAAAAAAAAAAGATCCTGTACTCCAAACCTGGAGAACAATCACATGAAAAGATCAGAGGAGGCTAAATGTAACAAAATGATGGGTGGCTGAAATTGTAAATGGGACCACAGATACAAAAACTAGACAAATCAACTTTAATGGAATACACAACAACAAAGATATGCACTGAATGGTTTTGACATGATGTAACAATATTAAAAGCATGTTAAATAATAAACTGAGACAAAGTGGCCACGACGTAAATCACAGAAGCGACACAATATAACTAAAATGAAAATAGGTACACAACTGCAGCAGTGAGACACAAAATGGCCAATAGCATAATAAATGAACTTTCAGAGAAAATGAACAGTGCACATCAAAATATGCCATAAGTGACCGTAAAAGATGCTCATTTTGCTTTAAAGATGCTAATCACAATTAAAACGAAGCTTAAATCATATTAGTGTGAATAATAGTACAAAGTCTATTTAAGTCACGTCACTTAAACAAAACGGTGTGTGTCACGTGGTCATCTGTTCCCCTTGCATTGTTGTCCCAGTTATCAGAACCATGTCTTTGCCCAGGGGCCACTGGTTTGTACCAGTTCCTGATACACAGTTTCAGAATTTGTGTAATTTAAAAGAAAATACAAAATTTATTAAATTTTAAAAACTAATTTTTACAACAAAAACTTAAGAAAAAACAATAATAATAATCTGTTTTTTGTATTTTAAAGTTTATTGTTCTCCTTTTACTTTGTTCAGTTACATGTGTGTAAATTCAAATGTTGCATCATCTGCAATACTGTGATCCATACCAGGAAGAATTAATTGTGCTTTTGCTGTCACAGATCTGTAGAATGCAGAACAGCATTCCCCATCACCACTAATAGCTCAGTGTAACAATTCTACTTGAGCGTGATGACAATAATACACACAATCAATCATCCATGTAGAGGCTACACATGCACATACTTGAGCAAACCATCATTACCCCATCAGTTTATTACAGCATCTGCCACAGAGGATCACCCTTCTTTTCCATTTAAGTAAACAACAGCAAGTTACACAAAGAAAGCATTTGATTTGATCCCTTCCTGATTTTTGACAGCTTTAGATTCCAAGCTGCACCTGAATGCACCATGCTTAAAGCGAAGCAAGTTTAAGGCCTCTGGAGGTTGATTATTGGGTATTTTATTTTTCTTTTAAACAAATGGGAGGCTTGAAAGATGGGGGAAAAAAACTTAAAATGGGAGAAAAATGCGTTCTTTGAAATACATTTTGCAGTTACAATGAGTGATGCGATAATGCTAAAGGTCCAGGCCGTGTTGCCAGTAAGCTGTGGTGGTCTACAGTACTGAGCAGGGGGAAAAAAATTTCTTTGCTTTCAACTGACTGAGGAGTACATGTGCTACATGTACACCACGCAAACTAAAAAAAAAGGACAAAGCAATTTTCTGCTGGGGGTTTCAAATTTGACAATGTAAAAAGCTGCACAGGAAAAGTGAAAATTTGAATCCCACATGGTAAAGACCGTCCAACCACATCATAAAATGTAAGAAATGATGGTTTCACAACCCTTGCTTGTTTTTCTGTTGTCTTGTTTTTAGAACCAAGCTCCAAATAAACACGCCTGTTTAAAAGGAGACATATGATGCTTTTAAATCCTTTTATTATGTAAACCATTCCATTTATTGTCTGTATAAAGTAGAAGTGCAATGTGATCTGAATTCCTGCTTATTCTCGCTCCATGTAACCCTGTTCTGAGGTGCGTCTTCAGAGCGACTCGTTTTGGTGCCGTCTCTTTAAATGTGAATGAGGCATGTCAAG
>JBAMIG010016644.1:0-10369 GCA_037177335.1 Kiunga ballochi | reverse complement strand
TTCCCTGCCTCCTTTTTCAAATGCAAGGATCAGATCCAGCATGGATACAGACAGGTATGACTGATTTAAAGCACTTTACAGAGAAAGTAAAGAAGCATGAACAAACTGGGATCCACATGCTAAATGCACTGCGGCTAGCTATGTTTGGCATAATTAACATTTCTGCTCAGCTTGATGAAAGTTATGGTATTAGCGCCCCCCCCAAGGCAAAATTACACCAGCCGCCACTGCCTATACGTCTCAAACATTCCCCACTTGAACCTCAAAGTTCCCCAAGTTGAACAAGCTGACGTCACTGAGTCACCTGACTTTGTTTTTCAACAATTGTGGGGGGATAGGTGGTCCAGTCTCAGACCAGATTAAATAGGACAGATTGTAGTGTTTGAAGTATTCTTCCTGGTCAAAATGGTGATTTCATGCTAAAATTGGTCATGATTGTCTTTCCTTAGAGATCAGTACTCAAAAACTTCACTCAAGGAACAATAAGGATCTGTTCTTAATGGCCTGGGATTTCTCATGAAGGAGATGGAGGGTATCGCAGGAGAAAAGGGTATCTGGATCTCAGAAATTAGATTATTATGAAAAAGTTTAATGTTCTTCATCAGTCATTTTCAGAATGTGAAACCCATATATCATATAGATTCATTACATAGAGTCAAACATTTCAACCATTCATTCCTTGAAATATTGATAATTTAGGGCTTTTACATAATGAAAATCAAAATGCAGTGTCTTCAAAAATTAGAATAGTGTGGAAAACGTCAATGTTGGAGAGCCATAGTGTCAGACCCTGATCAACTAATTAACTCAAAACATCTGCAAAGGTATCCCGAGCCTTTAAATAGTCTCTCAGTCTGGTATTCTAATTCTAATATTATTCAATATTCTAATATATTCTAATTTCCTGAGATGTACCTGTACACACATACAGTATATATATATATATATATATATATATATATAAATGAACGCATGGACTAAAACATATGTTTTGTAGTTAAACACAGAAAATAAACAAATGGTAAAATGCCATAAATATAAACTCATCTACAAGCTGACAGTAGCAAATAGTATTTAAAAAGTACTGTAGGGATGGGAAATAAAAGGCTGAAAGAGAAAATGAAAGAGCTTGTTCCAGTAAAGCAACAGGTCAGTGGTTTGAGTGGACATAAAAAGAGCACCTTTTACAAGCAGAGTCTCAGAAGTAAAGACAGACAGAGAATCTGCAAATCGAGTTTCATCCTGATGTAATTCAGTTCAAAACAAAAGGATTTTTATTTATTAATCATTTGTTTGTTTTTTTTATTTCTTTAAAGGTTTAGAGTGAAGACTGCAAGAAAAAAATCTAAACCATGGAAACTATTTTTTATAATATGACAAGTGAATAAATGCTTCACACTCCTTTATTCAATTCAGGGTCGCAGGTAGCTGGAGCCAATACCAGCAATCAACAGGTGGGATACACTTTGGACAGGTTACCAGTCCATCATAGGTGAATTGTAAATATGATATAAAGATCACGCAAATAAAAAAAAATAGTCTGATTAAAACAGTCTTCTACGTTTCTGTTTTTCACCATTTCCCATCACATATTATGTCACTATCAATTGTATAAAGACACACACACACACACACACATTTATCCAAAAAGCAATCCAGAGGAAGCAAATGGTTGTGGAAGATGATAGTTTTTGTAATTATGTACCAGCACCGACATGGAAAATATTACCCCCATGAACAGAAGCAGTTTCCTGCTCAAGGTGTCGGATACACTTAATAAGGTGCATCGAGGACAATTTGAAATGCATAATCCCGCTCCCACACACTCAGAATCTATTTAACCGTTTTCCCACCCAATAACTGTATGAATGTCGTCAAAATTGTCATAGCAGCATTTTGTGTACACATCCTAGAACAACCTGCAGTCTGACGTTTCATCACCTGCTATGAGGCAAGGAGATGCCCTGAGTGACTGTTGCCTTGACACAATGACTGAATAAAAATAAAGTGAAATGTGACAGAAACGAAGGATGGCAATGGTGGGAACTTTCGAATCATGCAGAACTCCATAATCACCTCCATTTACCAAATCCTGAAGTCAAACAAGTGGCTGCAGCTGCTGCTAATGGATCTGGGGTTATTTGTGAGAAAACCAGCCTTGTTAGCACATGGCCGCCAGCTTAAATCCCCAAACCGGTTAAAGAAATCAGGGTTCAGACTGCAGCAGGTAGATTATTGTGCAGTAAAACATCTTTCTAGAGCTGCTATTAAAATTGTGCATGTTGTCAACTCTGCACTGAGAATTTTCAGCTTGTCTAAGCTGTTGCAGAGTAAAATAGGAATTTTAATGGCTGAAGATAAATGCAGCTGACACCCAAATCATGGCTTGGAACCTCTATTTTGTTAATGTGAAGGGTTTTGTGCAATCTTTGCAGTTTTTTACAAATAATCCAAGCATGACTGAAAATATTACTTGAAATATTCCAGGTTGCACTGTTAGATATGAAGATTTACCTGGACAGAAAGCCCATACTAATTTTAGTGATTGTCTGTGATGCAAAGGGATACTCACACACACTCCTATGGGCAAAAGATGATCATCAAGAAGATTCAAGTATATGCCTTTTGATTCCACTTGATTAGACTAAAAGCAAAACAAAACAGCAGTTTTAAGAAGACATATCTCATTTTTATGGTTTTCTTTGGTCTGATGCAAGAGATGTTGCTCCATATTGACATTACAGCATCACACAGATGCTGCAGATTTGTCTGCTGCTCATCCATGCTAAGAATCTCCTGGTTCACCACATCCCATAGATGTGACTGTGGAGGCCAATGGGATACAGTGAACTCATTTTTATGATGATGATGATGATGATGCTACACTGTGGTCAGACTGTGTGATGGACATGATGAGTAACAATAAATCATGCCGCATTCTTCTGCTGCTTCAAGGTTTGATGTGTTGTGTCTAGAAGGTATTCTGCATCTTGTAGTTGGAACAAGTAGTTTTTTTTTTTTTTTACGATTCTTTTTATAAGACAGACAATTGTTTATTTACCTGCTTTACATGTTTCGACCACTTCCTGTGGTCTTCCTCAGAAGCGTCACATGATGTTGTTGTGACATGTCTTAAAGGCTGTTCAGATGTTTGCTTCAGACAGTCGGGAGCATTTATGTCCACTGCTGTCTGAAGCCTTCTCCAGGACTACATCCCAGGTGTGCGACAGGGAGTATGTGCCTTCATACTTCATGTTTCCTTCAGACAGCCGAGAACATCATGTGACGCTTCTGAGGAAGACCACAGGAAGTGGTCGAAACACGTAAAGGAGGTAAACAAACAAACAATTGTCTGTCTTACAAAAAGAATCGTAAAAAATAATTTTAAAAAGAAGACAATATGAACCTTCAACAAAGAAGTATTTGTTTAATTTTCTGTTATCTTTCTACATTCTCAACCTAATGTCTTCATTCTCCCATGACCACTGATATCTACAAGACGTGCCGTCTTCTCTTGCTTTATTTTTCTAGTTTGTCCAAAAATAGACAAGTGTCAGTCAAACATATGGAGTTTTAGCACCTGAGAAAAACAAAAATCATCAAATGCCAAAATAACAACCAGAAGGAGGAAGAACATGTTTGAAGGGATTGTCCAGTTCTTATCAGTAGAGTCCATGTGGACAGGAAGTAAACACCTAACTGAAACTCTTAGTAAAAAGCAGAGAAATAGTCCCTTCTCCTATTTCTCTCTCTATTTCACTTGCAAAAATATGTTGGTACAGTTTGTAAAACACTGCAGAAACTGCTGTAATAAAATTTATATTTAACTTTTAAATCTTTTGATCTGCTCTGACTGGGAATATAATTTATAATATCTGAAAGAAACAAACCACTAAACCTGCTAAAGGATCGTGGTTAAAAACTAGCAAATAACTAGACTAAAGTAACTGAATAATTGTGGTAAAAAGGACAACTGATGTTAAAATAATCTAAAATACAGAAGCAAGTACAAATGAAGATATTCTCTACCTCTCTGTTTTTTTTTATCTTTGAGTGTCTTCATAATTACCCTCCTGCTCTAATTGAATACAAATATAGCCTACTGCACTGACTAAGCATATAATAGAGCCAACACACAATGAAGGACACAGTTTATGTTTACTGATTTCAAAGGCTTTGGATATTATCAAGGTTTCTGTGTGCAATGTGGGATTGTCTGATCATTAATGTTTTCTTCCGGAAAACATTAATGATCTTCTTTCACATCCATGTTTCAATGGAGGCAATCACAAACTGATGTATAACTGAAAACATGAGGGAGAGGCTTAACCAGGAATTTTTGTTAACACCGACCCTTTAGGAGGGTGTAGTCAATGAGCTAGTTTTAATGCTAAAGTGTCCGGTTATTGTTGTCTCTGGAAGGAAAAAGTATCCATGGAGAAATTTCACACTGGTAGAAATTACAAAAAGATTGTCAGAAAACTGAGCATGGATGGAGAAAAACAAATATACAGGTTCATCATGACATATATAAAGAGGAAATGCACTCCAGTATTTCAAAACTGGAGAAGGCAAGAATTTATTTTTTTGTTAACATTAGTAAAACCTGTCATAATGATCAGGCATTCTTTGCTACAATCGACAGGCTGATTCCTCAGTGGTGGAACAAACTGCCAAACTCTATTCGGTCTGCAGAGCCCTTGTCTACTTTTAAGAAAAAGCTAAAGACTCAGCTGTTCAAAGTGCACTTAGTTTGACTATTCTATCTGACCTAGATATATCCAGCTCTTTACCGATGATATTGGGTGATGGTAAATGTATTTTAAAAAATCTAGCACTTAAGAACAAGTTCAACCAGACTTGCAGCAGTCTGGCACCTATCTATGCTGTTCCCTGTTGTTCAGTTTCATGCTTGTGTTGTTCTCTGATGTATATTGCTTTGGATAAAAGTGTCTGCTAAATGCCTGTAGAATAGAATAGAATAGAATAGAATAGAATAGAATGATAAACCCTCCTGTGTGAACTTTATTCCACCAAGACCTGAGTTTGCTAAATTCTTCACAGACAAAATTCCAACTGTTAGACAAATATGTAATTCATCAATAGCAGGTTCAGCAATAATGCTGTCTCCCCTGAAAACCCATTTAAACACCATAACACAGTTTTATCCCATTTCCAGCATAGATCCAGCATAGGCTGTTCTAAGTCAGTGAAACAACTTCGCTTGTTGTTTGGACATCCTACCAACCACTTTACGTCTAAGTCGACACAAATTAAACGTGGAGTTCCCCACGGTTCCATCCTGGGGGCCTCTTATGTTTTCCTACATGTTTCCACTGGGTCAAATTATACAGAATAACAAGAATAGTTACCATAGCAATGCAGATGACAAACAGATTTATATTACAGTGTCAACAAGAGACCAGGGCCTTGTGCAGGATCAAGCCTGCTGTCATCTTTAAATATATCAAGATAAAGATCTGGTATCTCAGGTTGGACCTGAAAAGACTCGTCCATTCTTTCATCTTTAGAGGGCTCGATTACTTTAACAATGTCATTACAGATCTGCCTCAAAAAACCAGTTAGACATCTGCAGCTAACTCAGAATTCTGCTGCTAGAGTCCTCATCGAGACGAAAAAAAGACAGCAAGACAAAAAATCCAACTCTAAGGTCTTTACACTTTAAAGTTCTGTTGTAGGTCTACAAAGCTCTGAATGGTTCAGGTCCAAAATATGTCAGACACTTTTTGAATCAGTATGAACCTACTGGATCCTTAAGGTCACCTACGTCTAGTCTATTATTGGCTCCAAGTCAGTATGTTACAAACCGGGAGAGCCTGTACAGAGATGTGTGGACCCAAAGGAAGGTAGAAGTGGAAAGAAGACGGCTTTAGAATTTAGAGAATCAGATTTAATATAGACAGAAATGGACCCTAACTAACCCAGAAAACTTAAGGTAACTACAACAAATGAACTATGAGGACAAATGTAAAAACCAGGGGTAAAAATACACAATCTGAAACAAGGCAAGGTGAGATGAATTAACTAAATTAAATCAGGTGAAACCAATAAAACAGGAAACAAAGCTAAACGGAAACACGTGAAACCAAAACACCAAAATAAAAAAGGGAACTAAGTGAACCAACAACTCAAACCGTGACAAATAGTAAAACATGGATAACCAGGATTCTGCTTCTATGCCCCACATATCGGAAACAAATTCCCAGAAAGCCTCACATTAGCTGAAACACTGTTTATTTAAATCCAGCCTAAGGACCCTCCTGATCTCTGCTGCATTTCAATAGCTTCCATTTTCCATTATTTTAAGTTTTTGTGTTTCTTTAATCTGTAAATGATCATTATTAAATTATTTTAACTGTTACTTTTTCCTGGATGTCCAGGGTGTACCCCGCCTCTCACCTGTTGACAGCTGGGATAGGCTCCAGCACCCCCCGCGACCCCGTTAGGGACAAAGTGGTAGAAAATGGATGGATGTTACTTCCTTTTGCTTTCTTTCTTGCTTTAATTTTAAACCATCCTTGAATGTTTTAATGGTCCTATAAAGCACTTTGATTTATATTGAATGCTGTTGAATTGTGAATACAGATAAATTTGTATTGTATTGCCTACCTCTGCTGGTCTGCTTAACACTCTCTCTCTCATGACTTCTTGTATTTAAATGGCTGCTTTCCATCGCATATGGCAGGATTTGATTATGTCATGAACTTGTGATGATGTTGCAGCATGAAAGGCGTAAATGTTTACTTTCAGCTAAAAAGCATTCTATCATTATAGTTGTATTTTAGGGTAGTTTTAACAGGAGTGTGCCAGTCAAGAACTTGGTCAAGTTTGACAGCAGCTAATAGGTTTTTAAAGCATTTATTATGTCTCTGTAGATCTGATACAGTAGGGAACACAGTAGGGTCCTAGAATCCTGGTTTTTATGGACAAAGGACATGTTAGGAACCAGCTGTTTCTATTGTAGCAGTATCAACTGATTTGTGACTGATCAGAATTAAGTGTTTACTAAATCTGATGTCAAGGTTGTAGCCTAGAATGGTATCATTTACAGTTCACAAACTTTAGTTTTCCAGGGGTATATAACATGTGCCGGCACTTGGACTGAGTATAAAAAAAACTGGACAAATAAGTTTGTAATGTTCTCACTATAAGACATCTGGTAATAGGTTAGGTTTGGGATACCAAAACTGCTGCTTTAAGGAGTTGAAAGTTAATTTATTAAAGTAATTTTTTATTAGAATTACCTAAAAGAAATTACAAACTCACAATTTTGACTGGAAATGGAACAATAAGGAGAAGTACAACACTCACATACAACATACGGGTCATCATGAAAGCCACGGGTCCTGATGGCATCAGCCCCAGACTCCTCAGGGACTGTGCAGACCAGCTATGTCAGGTGGTCTGCTACATCTTTAACCTGAGCCTGAGTCTGGAAAGAGTTCCAGTCAGATGGAAAACTTCCTGTGTGGTCCCAGTACCCAAGATCCTGTGTGCCAGGGAGCCCATCCACTTCAGACCTGTGGCCTTAACCTCTCACCTGATGAAAGCATTGGAGAGGATCATCCTTAACCACCTCCGCTCACTGGTAAGCCCAAATATGGATCCTCTGCAGTTTGCATATCAGCCTGGCATTGGGGTGGATGACGCTGTCATCTACCTGCTGCAGAGATCCCTGTCTCACCTGGAGGGTACTGGAAACACTGTGAGGATAACCTTTTTTGATTTCTCCAGTGCTTTTAATACGATACGACCTTTACTAATCAGGATGAAGCTGGAGAGGGCGGGGGTCAGTGACGATCTGGCTGCATGAGTCATGGATTATCTCACTGACAGACCCCAGTATGTGAGGCTGGGGGACTGTGTCAGATGTGGTTTTCTGTGGCACAGGGGTCCCTCAGGGCACAGTACTATCACCTTTCCTCTTCACCCTGTACACATCAGACTTCAGGTATTCAACAGACAGTTGTCACCTCCAGAAGTTCTCCGATGACACTGCCATAGTGGGATGTATGTCCAAGGGGAACGACTGCGAGTACAGGAAGGTCATCATGGACTTTGTCGACTGGTGTGAGCAGAATCACCTTCTAGTAAATGCCAGCAAGACAAAGGAGATGGTAAATGATTTCCAAAGAAAACCCTCCTCTACTGCACTGCTAAACATCCAGGGACTTGACATCGAGAGAGTGAGGACATACAAGTACTTGGGTGAAAGTAGGTGAAACTTCTAGGAACTTGCTCCTTTCTCATCATTTTATTTTCACTTCTTCTAACGTTTCCTTGGCAGCACACCTGCAGAACACACCTGGCACATAACTGTGGTTTCCAGAAAAATATGCTGACATATTTCTCTCATCACTAAAGTAATCCTCTCCTTTCACTCATTTCTGTTTGTCTTTTCTTTTAACAGTTAAACAATGACATAATTATTAAAACTGATTATTGTCTATCATCCTCCCACACTGCAGGTGCTTGATAATCCCACTCTGCTTGAAACAGAGCAGGTGTTTGTCTCTGGAGTTTAGCCACTGAGAAGAACAAATGTTTAAGAAGTTTACTTTTTAAAAGACTTTTTGTGGAAAAATGACTCATTATTCAGACTAAATACCCTGCACCATTAAGACGTGGACAAAAACCAGTCAGAAAACTGCTGAAAATTGACGCATTTTAAAAACACAACTGTGTCTTTTTATAGTTTCATCATCGCATTTTTATTTTGACTCAATGTACAAAATGATAGTACCACTGATCTAACAATTATCTGGGACAAAAAACATAATCTAATTAACTACAGGCTTTAAAATATTTCATCACATTTTATTAACATTATTTGCCACAAAAAGCTGCATTTTTCAAGCTGAAATAAATTTTAGTGGATGACTAATTAAAATGGTAGACATAAATATTGTTCTCAAGCGCTATTAATGTCTGGCGAAAATACATTTAATTTAAATCATCCATCCATTATCTACCACTTATTCCTGAACGAGATCGCGGTGGGGCTCGAGCTAATCCCAGCTGTCATCTGGCGAGAGGCGGGGTACACCATGAACAGGTCGCCATATCATTACAGGGCAAACACTCATGTACAAACAAGGTGCATGTCTTTGGACTGTGGGAGGAAGCCGGAGAACCCGGAGAGAACCCACGCTAACACGGGGAAAACATGCAAACTCCACTTAGAAAGGTTACTGGTTGGACCTCCCCCTGCTGACGCAAGATCCAGCGACCTTCTTGCTTAGACAGTGATAACCAATGTTGATGATGAAACTATAAAAAGCACACCATGCAGCCTATTTATTTTTTTCATTATAATAATTAATTTAAATCAGTGAGAAATATTTGGAAAAATTGAAAAACTAAAGAAAACTTGTCATTTTCAGTAGTTTCACAGATACCTCTGTCTGCTCTTTCAATACAAGTCAATACAATACAAAGTAGGAGCAGCACAAAAGAAATCAGGAAACTATTAAATAGTATTGTTACATCCTCTAGCCTCTGGCCAGAGGATGTATGTCTTCTCTTCATAAAACTACTACAAGGCAATCACTCCACATCATGGGCTGCAGTTCTGGCAATCATCAATCATCCATCTCACCTGTCACCAATCTTGCTCATTCATTGGACTCTACCACTCAGCACTTCCTCCTTCAGGACCAATCAGGACTTTGTATGAACTTTAAAAGGAAGATTTGCTCATTGTTAAAAGCGTTCTTTTTTTGAGCACAGCGTGGTTAATAGTAATTATTAATTTGTTTTACCAGATGGGTATAACCAGACTGTGGATACTTCTGAGTTTTATTATTCATTAACATCAACAGATAGGAATGAAATTGACATGAGTATATTCAAAAAGGTTATTCAAGAGATTTCTAAACCACAAATGTATCTGCAATTTATCATGTCAAAGAGGTACATTTCCATGTCAAATGAATTAGTTAAAGTTATACCGTTGTATAAAACCAGGGACAAACTCCAATTTACAAATTACAAGCCAGTTTATTGCTTTCAGTTTTTTTAAATCATTAAAATGTTATTTCTAAAAGGACTGGGTATATATATATATATATACAATTATCTAATGGTCAGTTTGGATTTAGAAAACCAGATTAACATCTATTGCAATAATGAATTTAATAGAGGACAAAACTAATTGTAAAGATCAGAAATGTGGCTGGAATCTTTACTGATCTAAGAAAAAAGCTTTTGATACTACAGATTATGTAATTTTGATAAAACAGAGTGGTAAGAGATAAATGGGTTTGTATTAAACATTAGGATGAATACTGATTCTGATAAAGTATCAGTCCTGGTTCTGTTGGATCTCAGTGCTGTGTTTGATACTGTA
>JBAMIG010016642.1:0-10374 GCA_037177335.1 Kiunga ballochi | reverse complement strand
GTAATCTGTAACGGAATGCATTTTAAAAGTAACCCTCCCAACACTGGTAATATAACAGCTCAACTATTCACCTAAGCGAGGTCTACGATGCAGAAATATAACACACACATCAGTGGTACAAAAAGACCATTATTTACCAGTGTGGCGTACTTATTGCTACATAAAGAGTTAAAAAAATGTTTAAAATTATCATACATGAATGAATGGATGCATGGTCATTTCCACCACCTTGTCCTTTAAAGTACATACTGGTTTTCACATTTCATAGATTGAAGACACCATTGCTCTCAAGCTTCCAGCAGCAAGGACATTCATATGAGTCAAATGAAAGCATTGAAGCAATACACCGCACCTGAGGGTCATGTGAAGTCAGTTGTGAATGTATGCCTCATTTATCCTTTTTACTCACACAGTATAAACACACAGGCAGAGTAGCAGGAGGATGTTTTGTCAGTGTTAATTCCATGATGTATCTGCACAGGTCTGATACTTGTCTCAATTTGTGACAGGATCATTCAAGGCCATCATCGAAGGTGTCTGTCTGCCTGTGTAATCCCGACTCCAAAATGTCAGCGCGTGCACGCTCACGATGTTGTTCGTAGAGAAACGAAGACCACAGAGGAGGGAAGCAGTATGAGGAAGGCTGCATCAGAAGAAAAAAGGACGGAGGTGACAAGGTGACAAGCACGCTGAAAAAAACAACACAATGTCAATTTTACAGAGGTTGTAATTAAATACTGATACTGTAGGACATGGAAATATGGAGAAATCCAGGAGGAAGCATAAGAAATGTTAAATGACTTCGCTCAGTTATTATTTGCAGACAGCAAAAAGCTTTTTGTAAATCATGCGACACTGATGATGGCCGTCCTACGAAACTGCTGCATTCTCTCAACTAGGATATAAATGGAACAAAAGACCTTCTGCATCCTCGCTTTGGTTTATTTCGCATTAAGTTTTCATTGTAGAATCAATCCTCTACCACAAAGCAATAAAAGCAAAAAAGAGAAACTGTTCAAATGGATCTCTGTATGACATTTTTATAATTACCACATTTTCAGATACAAGATAATAAGATGTCTTATGAAACGCGGTGCTCAAGCTAGAATCCAATAAGTTCTAGCTCAGGAGGTTAATGCATCTTTCTGTAAGAAAACAACATAAATGAAAACAACAGTATCACAGCTATAGTTGCATGCTAAGCCTTTTCACCTCTTAGTCTTTACAAATCATAACATGGATTTTTATGGTTTGTTTTATGTCAAAAATGTGCAAATTAAGTTTTAAATGTAAAAAATGTGAATATTGTTTATAAATTTCATTTTGCTTTTAAAAGAAGGTTAAAATGTTTCTTCTGTCTGAACTACAGACATAATGAAAGCAAACTGCTTTGTGATCATAATATTAAGTGATTATTTTTGTAGACTTTCTGGAGCCATTAGGACTAACTGTGTGCAAACATTGATCCTGCACCAACCGCTGAACGGAAAGCAAAACTCTGCCACAGCGCTTCAGATGATTGACAGGTCACCTGAGACAGAAAAGGACAGAAAGTGTTTCCACCAGTAGGAGTTGGATAGAGCAGTAAATTTAAAGTTGTTTTTAACTAGTCATCCTTTAAGACCATTAACATTTCACATTTCTCAAAAACATTTTTGTTCCTGTGGAACAACTACTGATGTTATGAAAGCCAATAATCTTTAGCATGAATATATACAGCTGTGCTAAACTAGTTCTATGACTAGATTATCCATCCATTATCTGTACTCCAATGAAGGGTCACTGGTGGCGGGATCCTGCAGGTGCTCAGTGCATCATGGGACGTCCTTCAGCAATCAACCCTATGGCTGCTAAGCTAATAGATGGCTATATTACCTCTAACTATAAGCTTTGTTAAGAAGGAAAATCTTGACCTTGTGTCTGCCGGCTCCATAAGAAAAGTATGTATAGCCGAAGGCTCTTCCTCCCACTGAGACTCTGGGAACCACAAGTAAACCAGCAGTGTGGGTCCTTTCCAGTGACTAAGTGACTGCTGAGGTTAAGAGATCATCCATAGTGGATTAATACCAGAAGTTTGTGGAAGTTTGAAGAACTAAACTGAGACCTAAAGTCCCACAAAATCAATTTTAGATTCCTCTTTTAGTTTATATTTATTAATGCTGTTTTGGGTTCAGAATTAAAAGCACATTGTAGACAGATTGTCATGCAGCAGATACCTTTCAGGGTCTAGTCTCCAACCCTCTTCATCCACAGAGACTCCTACTTTCCTAAAGCAAGGAGTTCTTAATCAAAACACAAGGTCTTATGGACAACTAGTGGATTCATCACATTTATAACGGTGTCTATTCTCTGCCATTGGTAGTCTCTACAGACAGATGACTACTTATCTTCTCTGTAAAGAGGAAGTACCTGATCATAGCTGTGTGTCTCTGGAGAAACGCACTCATTTCAGGATGGCTCAGGAACCATTAGAGGCATCTAATTGAGATGTATGAAATAAGAAACGTTATAGTTGTGTCTATTAGAGAGAAAAATCTAAACTCTGGGATCCACATCTTTCAGACTCAATGCTGGACAGAAGAAAGTCAGAACTCAGATCTAAAGACTAAAAGCCTCCTAATCTCTGTCATCACATAGACTCAGGCCCAGTCAAACTCATCTCCTTCCTTCTTGTTAGACAACGTATTTCCATTTAAAGTTAAACACGGCTTCCCAGCTCAAGCATCACGCTTTAAACATTATAGCATAGCATGACCAAAGTTAATCTCAAAATAAACAGCAAAAGGTTTCATAAAGTTGGATGTGCGCACTCTTCCACGAGGGCTTTGAACCTCACAGGATGATGCTCACGTTCAAACCACACAAAAACAGCCAACTTTTCCTGAGACAACTGTACTTTTTACTCTATAAACCGGAATAAAATCTGTCTTGCTTAGCAGCATGTTTTGTGGGGTGATCCCCATTGCCTCCTACTTCCACACAAGCATGAACCCACAGAAATCCATCTCACACCCTACAATGATTTATCTCAGACAGCAGGGCAGATCTATGCTTAAAACTTCATTTTTTAATAGCAAATTGTGTTGCTGCTGAGTCACTGCATATAAACTTGGATGACTCATCCATTAAACTGCCATCATCTGCTGAAGACATGGGATTCGGTATATGTAAACCTTCTCTAAGTTCAGGTTGCTCACTAAAAGCCACTACTTTCACCATCTACTTTTATAAATAACCATATTGTTACAACTGTGAATGTTTTATTCCTCTCTGTATCATTTTGTTTTATCATTGTTAAGCAATGGGAGTTTCCTTGAATTTTCTCCATCAAAAGAAAAAGAATCAGTTCCACATCAGGTTTGAATTAATTCAGGTAAAACAGGAAGGGTTAAACAAAATACAGTCAAAGCTAATTTGTCTTTGAAGGCCAGTCGGATTTCAAGATGCACTAAAGAACAATAAAGCTGAAGCAACAAGACATAAAACAAGGAAAGACCTTACCTTAGGCAGGAAGTATAGCTGCTCACACATTCAACAGGCTCCAATGCGAGCAGAACCGTTCAAACAGCTTCTTCTGTAAGGCAAAGTCATTTATTTCTATAGATTTTCGTACAAGACAATGCAAAGAGCTTTACCTAAAAGCATTAAAAGCGTAACAGCGGGGGTGCAGGGATCATAAAGGAGTTTGCTTATCAGGAATCTGAGTTCAAATTTACTCTCATTTTGATCCTCTTGTGGCTTATTGGACCTCCTGCTGGGAATGCTGATGGTGTTTGTCGGGACATCCTGCCACTCAGGTAATGGAGTCAGAATAGGGATCCAGATAATTGCCTCACATTGCCGTACAACACAAGCCATCTAGAGATTTTAGTATTTCTGAGATCCTTACTTTACTTTTCCGGAAAAGCTCCATTTGTTCCCACCTGAGGCATCTCATGCCTGTGTTTGTGCCCAGCAGCATCTCTTCCACTCCTACCTCACATATTTTGTATTAATTAATAAACATAGTTTATTTCTCCATCTTGGGGCTGACCTGTTATCTCCCTGACCTTATAAAGAAATAAAATACAAACAGAACAAAAAACTAAAATAAAATACTGACAGCCTCCACCAGGGGTGTTTGAACACTCCTACATAAAGGCTTTAAATAAGACTGTAAAACATGGTGAAGAAAACAAAGTTTAGCATTTGTTTAATTTTGATTTACAGCAGAGAAAATGAATAAACAGCGGTTCTCATGGATATAGAGCACTTTAAACTTTCTAAATGTGCTCAAAGTGCTTCCCACACTGCCCCACATGGTTCATTACATTAGCAAATTAAGCATTGGTAGCATTAATCCTAGAGGCCCATTAAAATAACTCTTCTAACAAACAGAATATAGTTGAGTCAAACAATATGTATTATTTGTATTTAAAGGCCAGTTTTTTTCAGCCTAACGCTCCACACGGTCTGGTGGATATGTTCATGTGACCCTGATTCCAGCCAGGAGGTTTACTTTGGAGAAACTAAGTGAATCAAAAGGTAAAATCATGAATATTTAAGTTAAAGCTTTTTGATAAGGAATTCATCATTTTACCAGGTTGGAAGCTAAATTTTGCACTGAAACCACTAAATTTCCTCGGCTAAAATTCTGCAACCAACAATGCATCAAAATAAGCTTCATTTTCTTTTGTCAAAAGAGAAAAAAAATCCAGAAACAAGTTTTCTTTTACCTTCTTGAAACTTTTTTTTTTTGCAGTGTGGAACCAACTCACAGGAAGGAAATGTTCCTGATGGTGGTAAATGCCGTGCACTCTGTTGGCATTCGACCCACATTTACTGTAAGAATTCATAGAGGTCTCTTAATTCCTTATGTGTATGGAAATGTCATCCCTAAAAGTTTTGTGCCACTTAATTAGAAAAGGTCACCAGAACACTGGTCCAGGTTCATTCACTCTTCCTTGAAGCGTGTTTCAATTTTGGACTTTCCATATTTTTCAGTATTTACCGTCACGAGGAAGTGCAAAATGTCACAGGCATTATTATTCTCGCCAGTATTTGAATAGCTGAGTCTGTGAATTAGTAAGTGCATGTGCTCTGAGAATAAAAGGTTTCATTGGTATGCATTTTGGTTTCTGGAAAACAATGTAACATGTTCAATTAGTGCTCAAAATGTCCAGGTTGTTTTGTGAATCCAACACATTGATGAAGTAATGATAAGTAATCCTGTTGCTTTTAACCTTTTCAGAGAATATCATTAACATGATGAAATACACAAACAGCAGCTCTAGTTATTTACAAAATAGTAAATGTCAAAAGATGTGTTTTGCCTTCATCAATATTTCCCTGTTAACAAAAAATTTTCCTGCTGTTTTATTCTGAATCTGGATCATTTCACCTCTCGCCAATTATCTGAAAGGGGACGTTCAGGGACAATCTTTTCTGATAAACTACTTAAATGCTTAAAAAGGCTGCTTTTGACTTGATTGATGGTACACTAACATGCGTTATATATATATATATATATATATATATATATGTATAAGCTAAAACACTTATAAGTAACTGCCTTTCAAACATCTAGCAATGGTTTAAAACATTACAGATACCAGCAGCTACTGGGAAGTCATGCCTTACAGTTAGCTTAAATTAAAACAGATCAAGGATTTACCCTGCAATGGAAAAACATTGTTTCTGTATATGTTTGTTCTGAACATAAAAAGTCAAAATGTAATGTGGCTGAGTCTTGTAATATAAAGATCTTTTGTTTTTTGTAGGGGGAAATAGTGAAGAAGGAAGTTTGCCAGGCATAACAACAGTGATGCTGGGAGATGCGTTTAGTGACACAGCAGCCTCATATACATCTGTTTATCCTGTGTCACAAATTAAATGCAGTGAACAATAAAGAAGGATCTAAGGCAAACATTTGATGGATAGTCCTAAGTGAATTAGTTTCGTTTAGCACATCTACACAGAAATTGTGTGCTAAATAGTTGAGCTTTTGTAGCAGCATTCTGGCTGCTAGTTAAATTGCAGCCCATCTTTCTGGTACTAAAACAACAGGAAATGAGCCAACACAAAGCAAATGTTTCTGTTAGTACAGATAATGACAACATGTCACTGTGTTGTAATTGTTTTTCATCATATACATGCTGCACTTTGCAAGCAAGAAGAAAAGAGCATGCAAATACGAGGGCATTGTGACAAGTCGAGATTAGTGCTGTTGTTCATCTTGAGCATTTACACGCCTCAGTGTCAATTACAGAGCTGACAACAAAAATGACTCATGACTGTTTATATTCTGCGTGTTTTTCTGTGCAATGACGTAGTTTTGCCATTATGTCAGTGTGTTTAAACATTTCATCCCAAAACAAAAAGGTAATAACAGTCTGGTAACAAGCTCAGCTTGTTTAATCAGTACAAATTCAGTCCTCTGCCATTTAATGTTTCCTCAGCTGTTACGGCATAATTTGTAATGCAGAGTTTGTAATTATACTAGTATAGACCCCTAAATTCATGACAGACAATGGGGGATAATGTCAATTGGTAACACCCACCCAATCACCTCCCAAAAGTTAAAAACTCCATACTTACTATAATTATTGCTCTGTAAATACAGACCAGGAGACTCTGAGCCTTTAACCCCTTCGGCATTGTGTTAGTTTCCACTTACATGGAATCATCCCTGCAAATTCAGTCCCATTAGCCAAAACATTTTGAACACCAGTCATAAATTAAACCATAAATGGAAATATTACAAACTGTTGGGAAAGATGCAGAAGCACTCCATGAAGAAGAAAAACTAGCTGGTTTAAAGGATTTAAAAATAAAAACATAAATGCAAACAGTAAAGTGGATGTGGGGAGGCTTCTTCTAATGTACAAAACATGTTCTAACTAACGTCTGGTTACTGGTGACTGTTATTTTCTCCTTGAGGAAAAAGCTTTTTGGTTCTGTCAAATAGTAATAAAAATGGCCGCCAGTCATCTTTTCCTAATCACTTTTACTTGACATGGTTGGAAATTGTCATGGGGTTAAGTAGAAATGCCAGGAGAAATAAAAGAACAAGAAGTTGGGGAGAAGACATCTGCATTGAAATGAGAATTTAACGACACTTAACTGTGATGTGGGTCTGCTTTACTAACGCTGCAGATGTTCAGCAGCTATTCAACACAAAGTTTCATGCAACTCTATCACAATTTAACCATTTTAAAATCATATTAGTTTGATTTCTAATGCAACACATTTTTATTTAAGCCTTGTAAGTATTATAAAACAAATTAGTTGGTCTTATGACCCCCAGACAATCATGAACAGAGTTGTGACTTTAAACGATGCTTCAGTCTTTGCTCTGCTAGAGGAAGTAAAAGAAAGAAAATTAATTCTTCTTTCTCGATCATTTTCAGAATTGAAACAGCTCTTATCGTAGCAGAATATATTCTCTCTGTACTCTGTTAAAACCATGTGTAACACAGATGTTCACAAGTTCTTTTTTACTCAGATTAATTATACGGTCTCCATTAGTCGTAATGAGTAATCTGCTAGCCTAGCTTAATGGCCGGTCTGTTAGCAGACTGCGTTACAATAAGAATTTTTAGTGTTTGATTGTTTTACTGAGAGGAGGTTTAATATATTACGCTTTAGTGAAGTATCACCAAATTTCCTGCAAGTTTAAGATGTTTCCCTGCTGCAACACATTGATTAAATAACTTAATCATTTATCATTTGGCTCAGGCGTACAGCAGCAGGTTAATTTGCAGGACAGTGACTCAGCAGGTTTACAGTTGTCGTCCTGCAAAATGCATTAGAAAAATTTGTTTTTTTTCTTTTTAAAGGAATTGAAATTAATGTTTAAGATGAGCAAAGATAATATGAATTTACTCAGTTTTTTAAAAAGACTGAATAAAAAACCAATTTTTTTTCACAATTTATATCATTGCAATTTTAATAATATTCAAATTGATATTATACCCAGTAGTTGTTTCTCAAATTAATATTCCTGAATCGGCAATAACTGTCCTTTCCTAATGACCAGACCAACTTAAACCACATTATTTAAGATGAGTCTGAGCCCAGTTTGGTCCCAGTTTAATGTCATGACATGTTGTGGCAAAGTCAGCGCTTTAAGGATGTTGAGTAAATGTGTTATTCTCCTCCTGAGCGCACTCAGTGGCACCAGCCTTATGGAATTAATATTTGAGTCACAAGGTGGTGGTGGGGGACCCAAGTGCGGACCGAAGCATCAGTGTTTATAATCAAGAACAGACAACAGTAAGACTGAGAACAACTAAGCTAACAGAGAACTAAACACAGAACATGAGCCATGAATCAGGACAGAACCCTTACCCCCTCAGTGGGCGGCCAGACAGGCCATAACGTCCAAAGACAAGAGGGAGGAGAAGACGCAGAGGTAAACCATAAAGTACAGGAGGCTGAGTCCATGCAGATGAAGGCATATTGTATACTGTAGAACGTCCATGCGGTGCACAGATGCAGATTTCGGCTCAGGATGACAGTCAGAGGACCCCGACGACAGTAGCCAATTCCTCAGACCGCATCATGTATCGCTGCATATATTCAGACTCTGCATGAGTCTGTTCTGTGAAAACTGGTGCAACATCTGCTTCAAGTTGATCTAAAAGCATGGCTCATTGGATCGGGTTTCTCCTTTGGATGAATTTTCATCCATGAGGAATCCATTTTCTGCCAAGCTAAGCTTTCACATGGAAGTTGTGTCATTTCATCATCGGTACCATTTAATGACAACATCAGCCCAGATGAGTCCATTTAAACACATTCAAACGTCCTCCAATGACAAACACATTAAGTTCTAAGGCTCTCTTTAAATATTCATGCAACATTCAGAGCAAATATGAAAATATGTAATTATAAGACATTTCCATTGATAGACTATGCATAATTAATTGGGCAATGTGGTAAAATATTTACCGCACACAATCTTAGAGGATTTAGGAAGTAACATTTACCAGGCATCATTTTAGGCTCCAAATTCTCTTACAGCAGAACATCTTGGGTTCTTATAGTACACTGTTAAAATGGAAAGATGAAAAAATCATCTCCTGGTGTAACATTTACTCCCAGCCACAATTCACGAGACCTGGATGATAGTCCCGGGACTCTTTGCACATTTCTGTGTGATGGTGTGAAGGAAGCGGTAAAATGAACCGAATCGGGCTTCTTCTCCCAGTAGCTACAAGGACTTGACATTTCAGTGACATTTTGCTTCTCTTATTGTGTATCTTATGTTTTCTTCAGGGTTTTAGACAGAAAATGATGTTTAAAGTCTGTTATCCAAAGATAACAAATTAATTGCCTACATTAAATTATCTGTGGAGTTTAAAGACAACGTCCTGAGAGGATTTAAAAAAACAAAAATCCAGTATGACTAAGTAGGTCCGACTTTCAGATCATCAACTAATGATTTTAGAAACAAGTTTTTAGATAATCTCACTGACTATAAACAGTACATGAAAGCTCAACCTTGTAATAATGAAATGACGCTTTATTCCGGTTGAAGTGATGCCGAGTATATCAGTACACAGGTTCATTGAATGTCACTGTTATAGAAGATGGATGTCCCCTTGAAGTCTGCACGATAGTAACCGTGCACAGATTTACGTGTCATCTGCACGTCACATTTGCAGGAGTAATCTCCTGTATGCATGCTGTGATCTGAGAGAGACGAGCAGAAATAGCAAAACCTTCATTATTCTCTCCACACATATATTTTCATGTTTATCTATGTAATTGCGTAAAATCCCACAACAGACAGTTAATCGTAACAATGTCTCAGTTTCTGACAGAAATATGTTTAAATATGATGCAATGTGCAGATTAAAGACTTGAAGGATTTAAATATTTAGGTTCTTTAGAACATTTGGGTCTGGTTGTGGTTTGATGGATAAATAGTCATCACAGAACACAGCGAGAAGACAAACACCAGACAAAATGTTTAATGGGGTTTGCATTAGCAGATAAAAAGCTCTGTAAGCAGACGTGCTGCAGCACATGTTGCTCATGCAAGCACATTAAAGTCCTCCACCTGGATATCAGTTTCTGTCATTCATTTCAGGAATTAGAGGCAACTATATACCAGAGGTGGGACAAAGTCATTGTATAGCAAGTCACAAGTAAGTCCCAAGTCACGACTGGCAAGTCCCGAGTCAAGTCCCAAGTTAATACTAGCAAGTCCCCAGTCAAGTCCTAAGTCAAGACTAGCAAATCCCGAGTCAAGTCCTAAGTCAAGACCAAAAGTCCCGAGTCAAGTACAAGTCCTCAACACAGATTTTCAAGACTCAGCCGAGTCACCATGAGATCTTAATCAAATTATATTTTTGTTATAAATATTGAAATATTAAGTTTATACAAAAT
>JBAMIG010016641.1:0-10378 GCA_037177335.1 Kiunga ballochi | reverse complement strand
GTTGAAAAGCAGCCAAGACCCCCCCCAAGGAGACCTCCAGGAACACATAGCCACCGGGGACCCCTAGCCAACCCCCAGCCCCCAGAGTGACGGGGTCACAATCCTCCAAGGAAGGAAAACTCCTAACAGGAAAGTAAAACTTCTGGTAGAACCCGGGTAGCCATTTGCCCCAACTGGCTGGATGGAGAGGACAGGAAAGACAGATTAACACACACTGGTGCTTTTATCCAGGAAGACCTGCAGAAAAGGGAGACATGGGTTAATGATGTTAATACTGTCATATATTAATGCATAAAAGATAAGGAGCAGAGAAAGTAAAACAAAGGGATCACTGCATTAAGGGATGTTCCCATCACTGCATAACTAATGGGTGAGTAGACTATTCCTAACTGTAATATTTGTTAAAACGGAAGGTTTTAAGCTTGATTTTAAAGATAGGAATGGTGTCTGCCTCCTGTACCCACACTGGGTACGAGACTAATCTGTGATTGGTCAGGGCGGTTGTAGGGCGGGACTTAGGGAAAGGTTAGTTCTTGCTTTAAAAAGCTGATGGTCATTTTTCTGATCGGATACTAAGTAAAATTAAAGCCAGAACTACCAGTTTCTGATAGCCACACTAAAGTAACATTTTAAAAAGTTATATTTTTATGCAATAGGCCTACTTTGCGACTCAAACTAAAAGAACAATTAAAATACATAAATAGATAAATAAATGCCATAATTATTGCATGTTTGCCTCCAACTTCAACATTTTGAAATTTCCATTTAATGTGCACCCATTTCAATATATCTGTCCTTTTCATTAAATATTTTTTGCTGTGTTTTTATTTTTATAACCACACAATTGTTGCTTTACTGAATAGTTAATGATACACTGCTTTTAGCAAGCATCCTTACCGTCTAAATCTTGGTATATTAAATTGATGTGAGCTGATCTCAGCCACACATATTTGATCAACAGCTCATACAGCCAGAACCAGCATCTTATTTCATAACCATATTAAATACACAAACTGAATGCCTTGATCTAAAGAACAAAGAGGGCTCCTGTTAGTGTTTAAACATCAGTGCTAAACCACATTTTCTTCCTCAACATATACATGATAGTGGTTAGTATCTGACAGTACATTCCTGCAACATCTAAATTGTGATATCCATCTCACCTTTGCAGCACCTGCCTCTCTCCGCTCTTCCTTCCTGTCCTTATGTGTTAATATTGTGTTTATCGGTCCTCCCACATATTATACAGCACTGTTGTTGCTCAGCTAATTAAACTGCAATAAACCATCCATTCATCCTGTTTCCATACAAATTTATCCATATCCTAATTCTTTGACATATGAAATATTTGCATATGATGTTTGTAAAAAAGACACATTGTTTTTACATGTAAAATAAGGCACAGACAGGCATAAGAGTGTGTCTAACCAACTGGGTGCAGTTTAAATAACACACTGATATTATAGTTACTTTACACTGTAAATGATTTCACTATAAACTATATTGTTATTCTATTATAAAATTGATTCTCGAACAAAAACAGCTGGTATTGATGTGTCAGTATGAATGAACACATCACAACCTGACACTTTCACATGTTACCGATTAACTCATGCAATAAATCTTTTAGAAGATTTACCAGTTGTTTTCTCTCTAAAATTGTATTTTTTTAGTGAGTGAAAAGAAATATTGTATCACTGAACTGCTTACTTTTACTCATTACTGTCACAATATCCCTACCCCAACACTTGAGAGAAATACTGAAGGACACCATAAGGACTGCTACGTTTACACCTTTCAAGTTTAGACAGCTTAGAATAATGATGTGAGGGTGTTTCATTTCTGCGCAGCTTTGAATCAGTGATTCCAGACTGATTTATTTGCTTTAATAAAAATTTTACCACACACATACACACTGGAAGAGGTGTAACAGGTAAACGCCACATGTTGCATTTCATTAAAGATCATTAACTGAACTCCTGCAGTTTTTCTTGATTTATATCTGAGCCAAACTTGTTTACACCAGCATCCCATCATATGAATATTCACAGGTATTATTTTAAAACACCCTGGTGAGAAACACAACAATGCTGGTAAAATAACATTTAGAGCAAGGTGTATTGAAGAAAAAGGTGGTCGACGGTGGGAAACACCACAAAGATATCAAATACATTGCAATACTCTTTCATATACATTCATTAATTCATTCCCTGTACTGCTTAATTCTATTTGGGATTGCGAAGTGCTTGAGCCTATCCCAACAACCCGCAGGCGAGAGGCAGGTACACCCTGGACAGGTTTTGCATGAAACTTCACTGCAAGGTGAACCAGTTATTTTGATGTAGATTCCTTGCTTGAAGGCAAGAAACATGTATTTAATTTAATCTTCAACACTATCTAAAACTATTCTCAAAATAATATAGCAACAGTAATATTTTATTTATTATGATTACTTCAATAAGTAAAGGAATTACTCATGACACTAATTCTGTCTTCCTCTTCCTCTAGTTTTTTTTAATAAACAGAGGAAACTGTAAAAAGTTCCCCAGTAAACTCTCCATTGAATCTTTGTCAGAAAGCAAGTTGTCAGTGACTGGACATCATTCTTAAGTGAAGCCCGCAAACCTGGACTTGCGTATTTAGATTGTGTGGCGGCATCACCTGAGTTGACTGAGTTGAGGCATGATGTAACAAATATGGGGTGGAAATATTTTCATTGCAATTCACCAAGACTGATAAATGATGCTCTCTAACTATCCCTGCCCTGGGTGCTTTTATGTCAGTACGACATGCAAATGCATATCAGCGAGTGAAAAGGTGGAAGGAAATTGACAGATACCGAGATGCAAGCCAAAGGATTAGCTGGTGTGTATACAAATGGTCTTACTGTCTTGTGTAAATTTATTATTGGATAGCTGGTTGGTTGAACTTGGAAAGACGGCCCAGAGTGAAGGAACGTGTAGAAAATTTCACGGGTTGCATCACAACTGTTAAACAACTATAAGGAGAAAGCAAGGCTCACTAATGTTATTATGAGTATCGGGTTGTATTGTGCAGAGAAATGAATTGGCCAAAAAAAACCAAAACTATAGGACTAGGCAGGGTTACCCCTTTGCTTTTAAACTATTCAGCATAAGTATGTTTGACTGCTGTGGAGAAAAATAATTGTGCCAAGAGTCTCCATGAGAAGGATTAATTTAGATTAAAAACAAAAGGAGAGATCACACTGTGTCACACCAAAATCCGATTGAGCTCCAGCTAAATAGAGAATGTGTCTCACGTCTTCTGGGACTATCTAAAGTCTGTCCTCGAGTTTTCCTGCAGGTTTTTTTTTAGTGTCTCCCTGCTCCATCTCACTTGACTCAAATGGTCTTTGAAGTTCTGCACAATGACTCATTCATCTGAATCAGATGTGTTGGAAAAAGAAAATATGGATAATCTGCAGGACTGTGACCCTCGAGAACGTGAACCAAGCATTCCTGATCTGCTGGGACTGGAATAAAAAAGAGGACATTCCACATAGGAGAAAGGGAGTATCAGTTTTGCTGTTACCTTTCTGCAAAGCAGGGGTTGGCTGAACATTTCGCACATCTGGAAGCAGAAAGAGTTTCACTGGTGCAGAAGTCAAATCTACTTTTACCAAAATCACAAAGTACAAGTTGTCCTTAGACATGCTTATGCTTAAACATGCTGACCTTATTGCCATACAGGCTGTGTACCATGTATGCATCTGACCTCATACTGTTCTGAAAAAAAAGACATTCCCACCTTTTGGTCATTATAAACTCTTGTTTTGCATTATCACTCTAAGCATAATCGGATTACCGTTAGTAGTAGTAATAAAAACCAGTACCGCAAAGAGAGTATCTAATGATTAAACTGTATAAACCGCATGCTAAAACTGCACTTCTGAAACCTCCATCAAACTGTTCCTTTGATGGACTTTGGTAGAGAACCCAAGCTACCTGCACTACCCAGTGGAGATGGGTGAGGGTGGGTGAGGAAGAAGGTTTTTTTTTATTGAATCGATACAGATGCAGAGAAAGCAACAACAGAAAAGAAAGGAAAGGAAGAGATAATCAAGAGAGGTTAGAAGAATGGTAAGAGAAGTCTCACAAGAAGCTGATGGAGAGGGAGGAAAGGAGGCACACAAATGCTTGAGAGGGAGGAGAGGTTTTACAGGGAGGGGAGGCAGAGGGAAGAGAGGAGGAACAATGAGGCTTGTAGGAAGCCTCCATTTATTCCTATAGAGACTTTTGGATTATCAATTAACATAGCATGCATGTCTTTTGGATGGTGGGAGGAATGGAAAAAAATAAACAAAAAAATAAGCATAAATACCAATTAAGGTTCAGCCAATCAGAGGAGGATCCTGCACCATCTTCAGATGTGACATAGTTCTAAGCAGGAGTAAAAAAATAGACAGTAAAATATCAAGTAAGAAATTCATCTTTGTAAATCAGTGACTTGTTGGCAGCATGATGGTGCAGTGACGCTGTGGCCTCACAGTAAGAAGGTTGCTAGTTTGATCCCAAGCTGGAAGATTTATTCGGTGTCTTTCTGTGTGAAGAGTTTGCATAATATCCCATGCGTGGCCGGCTTCCTCCCACCCACAACACATGTATGTTAAGTTAATAGCTATGGTTAAATTGACTGCTTATCATTTGTAAGTTGCTTTGGATAAAAGTGTAAAAAATGCAAATCTCAACGTCCCATGTTTCAGCACAACACTCGCTCCTGACAGCGTGCACTACAGAAAAAGTATTACGCAATACATTTCACCAACTCATAACACACTCTATTTGTCTCTTCAACTGACAGTAACCTTTCATCTCAACATGGGTATGCTTGATAATTCAATGTCAGCTCAGAAAAAGATCTGAAAACACCAAAAAAATCCCAACATCAGCAATGAAGTTCACTGCTGTACATGTGATGAGGTGAGGGGCTACAAACATTGGAGAACCATTGGAACAAGAGATTAGAAAAGACTGGAGTAGAATCAAGAAATGGAATGAAGAGTTCAGTCTACATTAAACACAATTTCTCCCTGAACTGGGATCCCAATAGAAAAAATACGCATAGTAGCTTGATTCATTATATTTATATTATTATTTTTATTATTAATTATATTTAGTGTTGTTTACAAAAAATACTGTATATTATTTTGCTTTTACTATTGACATTAGTTATAGTTCTCCTGGAAATAGTTGGGTAGAAAATATCCATCCAAAAGCCATAACATTTGCTCTCAAGTCAGCCTGCAGATTCTTTTCTGACACAACTGTTGTTAACACATATTCTACAGGTATGGAGGCTCAATCCTGCTGATTACCCATATGATGGCTATTTGTCACTGAAGCTATGAGTTTAGGGAATCTGATCTTGGCATGACAGAGACACTTAATGCACTTGTACTTGTCTGTCCAGATTCATTTGTCAAAGATAATGAGTCTATGCTTATTGTAACAAACACTCAGACATTGAGGCAAATCATTAAAAGCTACAAAGAGGGAGAAAACATCACAATGATAAAATCACAGGCTCCAGAACAGACTGCGTAAGAGCGTGGACCACATCAAAGCACACCTTCTCTGTGCTCTAGGGCTTGGCAAATGAGGAGCCACAGCCTCTGGAAGTAGATTCTTGGTTGGTTCCCAGGTTGGGAGTCACTGATATACAACACCGTGAACTAAATTTAGTAACTGAACCTGGATTATTTTCTCATAATACACATGAGGTTCTGTTTCTTTTACAATTTGTCAGTTTCATAATTAAATTAATTATCTTCCTCATCAGGATAAGTGGTGCAGTTGGTTAGCACAGTGGCCTCACAGCAAGAAGGTTGCTGGTTCGAGCCTCAGCTGTGGTAGGTCCAACGAGTAACCTTTCTGTGTGGAGTTAGCATGTTCTCCCCGTGTTGGCGTGCATGCACCTTGGGGATAGGCTGATTGGAGACTCTAAGTTGAAGTAGGAGTGAGTGTGCATGATTGTTTGTCTGTGTGTTTGCCCTGTGATGGACTGGTGACCTGTCCAGGGTGTACCTGCCTCTTGCCCCATGTCAGCTGGGATTGGCTCCAGCCCCCTCCTGCGACCTCGTTCAGGGAATAAGCAGTAGAAAATGAATGAATGGATGGATCTTCCTCACCAGATGACTGTGGGTCAAGTTTGCAGATCCCAACAGTGACAAGTTAGTCTTCTCCTTGATGCTGGATCATGTAACCAAGCACAGGGGTCACCTGCTTTTGCTGCATCCATAAATTCAAAGTTGTATTTGGTCTTAATTATCCTTCAGCATATTGACCTTGTTACCATACAAACTGTTTTACTTGTAGATATCATTCCACTGTGGAATAGAGGTAGATCAGCACAACAGAGCCTGTTTATGTGGACGTTCCCTCAAAGCAAAGTATTGAATTCATTTGAAAGACAAGTTTTATCTGCATTTATGTAATTTGTAATGTAAATTAAGTATTTGCGTAGTTTTGCAGAACCAGTGAGTCTTTATTTGTGTTGGTGAAAGGGTTTTTCTTTTTTAGGCAAAATAGTTTACTGTCTGATTTTGCTATCATACAAATTTTACGTGACAGTAACATTATGTTGATAGATATGTAGATATTAGGCTAGAATTGAGCTTATTTTGTGAAAAAACCCTCTCCTGTACTCAAGAGTACTTAACTGTTTGAAATGTCCAAACTTTTAAGTTGAACTTACTTGGTGTTTACTGGGTTTTACTGGGTGTCATATGGTGTCAGCCAGCTGTGCTGGTTTACTACTGGGAGACATGTATACAGCAAAAGCAGAAAACATACAGATTCTCTTGGGAAATAAACAACAACAAAATCTTGATAATCATTTATGTACAGTAAAATATCATCCTACACCATTACCCATGTGTGCCTGCAAAATCTGTTTCTGAGAATTGTTACTATAAAGACTTAATCAAACAATCAGGTTTTATGTAACCAGCATAAAAGTTGTGCCGGAAAGCATTTATTACTTAATATACCACACTGTACATTTTAAGGTATAGTCCTGAGACACTCTTTCCTTTCAAGTGTGGATGAGAAACTATAGCTGCAAAGGTTGAAATGTTAGGATCCTTTTGGAAGATAATTGGCTATATTTGTAGCTAGTTTACACAAAACATAGAGAAAATATTAGAAGTGGCTACTCTGGGTGACTGCATATTGATACATTAATATGTATTCAGTTGAGTTGAGAGATAGTATTTATGGATGGGAATTTATGTTTATGCAAAATAGGGTCAGGATGGATAAGAGATATGTGCCTATGCAATTGTGTGTGGAATTAAACTAGCTGCTATATACTCTGTTGTGTGAAGGCTTTTTCAAATATTTTTATGTGTAATATGTTTCATAACGTAAAGCTTTTTGTGTTGCTTATGTATTGACCTTTAATTAGTTAGTTTGTAGTTTGGTAGTGCCAACCTAGAGGATAACCCATGTGTTATTGTGAAATTCATGTTTTCAGATTTGATGCAACTGCAAAGATCTTCACTTTCCTGTCTCAGATTGGGTAATGATTACTCTGATGGTAAATTTCAACAGTCCTCCGCCCCACATGGTGACTGCAGACTTGGACCAAACAATTAAAACAATATTCAAGCCTGGTTAGAATAAAATCTCCCCTAAACAGACCTTCAACAGACTTCTCTTTGGATTGAAGCCATAAACGTGGATAAGTCACTCTGGGTCATGTATTTTTTTTTTTTTTGGAAAGTCCAATCTGCAGCACCAACCTGATTGCAAAGGCCACCATGTAGAAACATTGTGTACAAAAAACTTATATAACCACCTTTAGGAACAATGAGCTTCATCCACCAGCTACTCTTTGTGAAGACTCTAACATTTATAAATCTCTTCATGTTCACTCATAAGATTTTTTTCTTATGCTCAGGAGTGGGCTACTTCCCCCAAACATACAAGCTTTGGGCTGAATGGATCCTAATGTTTATAATTTTGATAATGAAATTTTGATAAATTTGATTGATTGAATTTTGATATTTTTCTTGCAGAGGGCTTTGAAAACTAAAAGCTAAAGGCTGTGACGGCAGCAACCATCCGTAGGCTTTGCTTTTGTTGGGCTAATTTACACGTTTGATTTGATTTTTCAAACAAAATGTCCCTTTATTTGTTTATGCATTCATCACCTTGTATCGAATTTTCCAGTTTAATGTGGATTTTTATAAAATTCTATTCATGTGCAAGTAATAAGTGCTTACATGAAGGAATGAAAAAATGTATTTTGTTTCATAAAAGTGATTGTCAGTTTTTTTTTTTTATTATATCTTTGTTGTTATCTAATATTGTTTACAAACAAAGCTTTAATTAAAATCTCAATTCTGACAATAAGTTGGTTCATTTGAAAACAAAATTATGTTATGATAATAATCATGGTAAAATTAATAAATGATTATAAAATTATTAAGTATTTCAAGTAAGAAATTGTATTGTATTGTGATATGTGGCTTGGACATACTATGATGATTACCTCAAGTTGCATCAGATGCACTACTTGCTCTGTTGGTGCAGCTTATCTCACAAGGATGCTAAATGTATTTGGACTCTGCAGGAGGAAATAATCTTTAAAAAACCAAAAGCTCAGTATGCAAACAGATATTCAAATGTACAATGGTACAATGTTTTTATGCTTCATGCAATGCTTTTATGATTGTGGCCTCACAGCAAGAAGGTTGCTGGTTGGCTCCAGCAACCCTGTTCAGGGAATAAACAGTAGATAATAGATGGATGAATGATTTCAATGCATTATACTGTGTTTGAATTCATTCCGATGTCATTTTTAATGTCTATTGTTTTTTTTTCTTGTCTCTGTTCTATCTTTCGATGAGTGTCTTCAGTCCTTAGCTTTGACCATTTATTGGCATTTTGGGTTTTTGCCTAAATAAAGTAGGGCCCTGTTATTTAAAGAGTAATTAGTATCCACAAAACAAGAAAGATATGAAAAACCGTCTATAAACACATTTGTTAAAGACAACTTAAGGTCTTGACTTTTCCTGGATTACTGCAACACCTTCATTCCTTCCCAGTAGTGAGGTACAGTACGACCGGTTAAACTATTCTGCTTCACAACAAAATTATTATTTTTTGTGTTCACTACACTGCTAAAAACTGTTAACATTTACGTACAGTGCACTCATATTTTTGCTTAAGTGTAATGGCACTACACACTTAAATAAAGTGCGCAAAATAGTGTTTGTGCGCTGATTGACACACAGACTACCTCAAAAGACTTAAAAAAAAAAAAAATCCCAAAATGTTGGTGTCCTTATTACCACATTTCTTTATCAATATGGCAGTTCTGTGTAAATCTTGTGGTAATGGAAATGCAGCTATTGAAAGATGTCAATGGGGTTCATGTTTTTCCTGGTGCTCAGTTTATGATCGAAGGAAGGAAAAACTAACCATGAACAGAATAATAGAAGGCTGCTGGTCAAAAAAAAATCCTGCTGTTGCAACCCATAAATGGTAATGTGTTCTCATCATTCATCCAATTACATCAATTTTTGAGCCCTGCAAACTGTGCACATCACATTTTCAGCCAAATGCTGCATTTTCTGAGCCCTTACACAGTAGGTGTTAAAATGTCTACTTGGCTTGGGAAAACTCTTATGGAAACACCTACAAACAAGGAAAAGTGGTGTTGGGCTGGTCTTTTTAGGTGCTTGTAAAACAGGTTCATTAGTTGTTCCCAAAGTAAGAACCAAAGCTTGCGGTGAGGCTTCACTCAGTTACACTGCCGTCATCTGTAGAAACAGCCTGCTGGAGACTCTCAGAGCTGCTATTTTTAAGAAGAGGCTTAAGAAGTACCTTTTTATTGCTCAAAACTTATTTAATTTAGTTTGATTTATAATCACTTGTATTGATATGTATATATGATAGACTTTACTTATTTACACATATTATTTTTAAATACCACTTGCGTGGCTTTTATTGTTTAACCCAAGTACACTGTCTTTATAAATTATTATTAATTTCATATTCTTGTTGCTTTTATATGTTCTATTATCCAGAAGTTTATTGGATTATGTTCTTTTTTAACTTTTTAAGCCTAGTAATTTCCTCCTTGGCATCCTTCACACCAGTGAAGTGCTTGGTGTGCAGGATTGTCGTAGTAACTGCCCTTATTAAGTGGGTGTCTTGCACTGCAGCTCTGTGATTGTGACTGAACAGTAGCTTGTTCTAATCTGGACATTTCCTGTGGTTCATGTAAAATAGTGTGGGTGAGGGGACTGCACATGTGCTATGTGTGTGTACATGTAAGAGTGTGTGCAAAATAGACATAATGGGGTGTATGTTTTAAACTTGCAGTTTGAAAGCTGTTTAAAAGCTTTCTA
>JBAMIG010016640.1:0-10384 GCA_037177335.1 Kiunga ballochi | reverse complement strand
ATCGAGAGCTTCGCCTTTCGGCTCAGCTCCTTCTTCACCACGACAGATCGGTGCAGCGTCCGCATTACTGCAGAAGCACCGATACACCTGTCGATCTCACGCTCCGTTCTCCGTTCGTATCCATCCTCCCATCCATTTAAATCCATACATCCATTCACCCATCCATTTTTATCCATCCATCCATCCACCCATCCATTTTTATCCATCTATCCTTTTTTATCCATCCATCCATCCATCCATCCATCCATCCATCCATCCATCCATCCATCCATCCATCTTTAAGTCTCACATGCTGACTGGTGAATTCACAGCAAAACTCTGGTCTATGTGTGTCCACTCTGATGCACTGACAAATTAAAATAAGATAAAAATAAGGTCGCTCTATGACATCTAGTTCTATACATTCTTATGAAATACAACTTATTTGTAGCAGTCAGTAAAAACCTGAAACTTGGCTTATTTCTAAACCCTTTTCATGGGAACTTTTCTACAACCTCTTGTCTCATTTCTACATTTCTCTCCATGCTTCATGCAACCTTTTTTCTCCTCTGTGTGTTTGGGAGCATCTTAACATTGTTACAGATCCAGTAGCATAACATCTGCCATTATAGTACTTTGGGGCTTGGTTGTACATCATACACACTTGTGCAATGTAATGTGTGTGTGTAATCTGTGTCTTCTATGTCTCACTTATTTTAGAAGCCATGAACGGATCTCTGCAGTTGAGCTTTATGCTGCAGAAACTGCAGGAACCACTCGCTATAGGAGCTGCATGCTCTGTTAGAGAGGCTGCAAAAGGATGTGTTGCAGCGATACATACTGTAGATGGGAAGAATGAAAAAGAGAGCAGATAACAAATGAGACAGAAGAAAGAGAGTGGGGTTTGCAGTATGATTTAATTCATCGGTTTTAATCCCACTTCTCAATCATTCCAACAGGTGAACCTCAGGAGAGGGTTTGAATCTCCTATTCAAGGTTGACCTTTACAAGAAATTGAGAGCTGAGGATTGGGAGTGGATGGAATGATAAACAGGGACACAGAGGGGGTACCTCTAATCCTATTTTACTGTTAAAAGTTCAGATAAACCTCAGATTGTATTCTGTTTCATCTAGTAAGAAAGATAAAATTTCCTGGCTCATGGAAAGAGCAGCATTAAGATCACTAATAAATATATTATGATTTGCCACTTAGGTGTCTACTTTTACCGTTGAACCAGAAGGAGGAATAGCAACACATATGCACACATTCACACACAGCCGCTTTCCAGTATTAGGGCATTGTCTTTGTTGGCAGGCTGTCCAGGAACCGGTGCCGGGATGAATCATTCATGTATGCCTGCTTGGAAATGCTATGTTAAAATATGCAAACAGTATAAGATGGAACAATGAAAGTAAATATTATTTTTAAAAAATACAATAAGTAACTGGCAACCAGTCCAGGGTGTACTCTGCCTGTACCCGATGTCAGATGGGATTGGCTCCAGGCCCAAAGCTACCCCATTAGGGAATAAGGGGTAGATAATAGATGGACGATGAGCAGCCTGAATATTACAATAAAGCACATAAATCTATAAATATGTGAAAGTGAGATCACAAAAACTGAGGTTGCTGAGGCAGCACCAAGATATGTGAATAATGAACAGTTAACTAAAACTTCACACCTGTGATTACGGATATTTGTGAAGTCCAAACCGTTTATTTGTTTAACATCCGTAAATATGCACTGGAACATGTGGTATAATCATAAACATAACAGGTTGAAGCATCCACCACCCCGATCTGTCTTAGAAGAAACAACTCCTGATGCTATCACCCCTGAATATGAATGAATGTACGCGTGCTGAACAGCTAGAGATGTAAGGAAGCAGAATAATTCCCAAGTCCTTTTTGCTGCAAACAGTTAAATCATTAAGCAAAATGCGCTCACAATCCCTTCATCTGGTACAAGTGGAGCAGATCCACATGCGGTTGTCCACACAAAGAGAAGACAGTCCTTTTTACACTCATCAGTCTCTGTGACTACATTAAAAGTACGAAACGATCTGTGTTGTCTGGCTAAACCCTTAAGGAGGGAAATGTAACTACATTATACCTTATAAGTGTACATGGCCTGAGAAGAGGCTGGTATCAGCAGGACTTTATCTGCTCCCGTCAGAAACAAAGGGATGACATCTCGTCGACTTTCATTGATGTTTGGTTTCAGAATTGACCTTTCATTTGTTTCTTCATGTGCTGAATCTTTTAAAAAGCTGCTTTGTTGTGGAAGTCAACACACTGTTCTGTGCATGCCAAGCTTCACTTTATCACATTTGCAAGTGGCCAAAAGTAAAACTACTCATTTTTAGCATGTTAGTTTTGACAAGTGTGATTAAACGAAGGAAATGTGTGATTATATGCGCATGTTGCTCTGTGAAATGGGATGCTGGCTTTGTTATTCACTCAAATGCGAGCTTTGTGATCGAAGCCCCCTGTCCTGTTGTGTTATTATGTGAGTGGTTGCCATTCAGAAAAAGAAAACAGCCAAAAATGAGCCTGGTGTGACATCTGAAGAAAAAAAGCTAATCATTTTAACAGTCTGATGTTAAAGAGTTTTGTTTTATTTTAACTTACCGAATGAGAAAAGCAAAGTACGTATATAACATGAAATACATCTAAAACAGAGAGCTCAGGCTGCCGGTGTAGTTGTGGTTGTTAAAGCTTGTAAATACATGTGAAGCGGAGGTTTCAGTTATCAGCCTCCTTTCTTAAAAAACTGCTTTGTGTTCAGGTAAAGCAGAACCTCATTATCTTTAAAATTAGGCTTAAAATGATCTCTTTCACAAAGATTATAGTAATGACTTGATTAGTGACCTTTGCGGTCCATTAGTACTCCACACAGAAGACACTCAGTCAGTCTGTCAGTCTGAATTAGTACATTTTCAGGTGCCTGTGGACGTGTTACCTGAGGCAGAAAATAGAGCAATACCACTGCAAACCATAAGGTCAGTGTTGGGAGTATAGCTGAAACACAACCAGTAAAAGGAACTGACATGGCTGTGTGAGTGTGTTGGACGGTTGCAAAAAACTGTCTGAACAGCCATGGCAGTGTAAAATCTGCATGGAACCAGGCCAATGCAGTCACCCCCGACTGCAGAGGTATACCCTGAAAGCCCCCAATCCCCAATGCCACCCCAATAGAAATGTTGGAGCGTCAGGCAACACCAGATAAATTAGCTATTTGTTGGATTTTTGCCAGTTGTGGGAAGGTTTAGGATATCAGGGGTTAATACTCAAAAGGGCAATATGATATCTATAGTCCCTCCATTTCCTTTTGGTTTGGCGTAAATCGGACGGTAGTGGAGATGTGGCCAAAAAGGAGAAATTTACGAAATAAAAACTCCCCCTAGTGGGAAAAATTGGAATCTCAGGAGTTAGTACACGCAATTATAGGAAGTGTCATCACTAGTCACTTAATTTGCATTTGGTTTTATCTAAATGGGATCAAAGGTTAATCAGTTATGTTAAAAAATGTATGAAATGTAGAAAAAAAACGTCCAAATTTAACACAAATCTCCCCCTGGTGGACACTTTATGAACGTCAGAAAACTCTAAGTATGACGTGATAAGTCCTCATTTAGTGCTTTCATATAAACAATGGTTCAAACCACTTTCTGAGTTATGGCAAAATTTTCTACATAAATTCCAGCAGTAGCAGAAGTTATCATTAAAAAATGTTGCAAATCGAATCATTTCGGCCTTTCAATGACCAACACTGCTATGCAATGTGAAAGAAATCCAATGAAAGCCTGGTTATTGTGTCTGCAGTGCTGCTAAAACCATCATATATCTGATATAAATAATTACAGAGAGTGGCACCAAACACATGAAATGATTGTAAAAATGTAGAAAATAAAGGAGTATAAATGGGAATACCTTTTGTTTCACTGCTACATGCTGCTGCGCCACAGACAACTTCCAACAAAATTGCTCTTTTTTTACACTTTATTTCTCACATCATATTATTAGTCCGGTAAAAATGTACTTCTCTGTTTCTTTCTCAGCGAGTGGCTGAGTTTAGGTACTGTTATCTTGCTGGAGAGGACTGCTCTTCCTCCCTGATGCTGCTGAAGGTTTTCCTTCATATTAAACCTGTTTCCTCTGTTCCTGCCATCCTGTTCAGGATGAGAGACATGATTCAGTCCAATCTGTTTGCTTACTTATTTATTCATAATTTTATGAATAAATAATTTATATATTTATATAATTTATCATTTATTTATTTATTTCATTTATAATTTTCATATATCTTATAAATTGTGATCTCCTCTGTGATTATAAACTGAACAAAGATGGAACATGCAATGAATTTGTTTTTACTGGACTTACATGAAACGCAGTGAATTGTACTAATTTGGACTTTATCTGTTATGTTTATATATCAGTTGTGAATTACACTATAAAAATAAAGCTGAATTGAAGTGAATAAATCTTACATTTTAAGACTTTTACCACAGTAAAATAAATTAGTTTTTGATTCAGAATCAAATAAACTATCTAGAGAGTTTAATATTTTTAAAGTTTAATTTGAAAAACCTTGAACCTGATTTTAACGTTTAAATTGCTTTCAGACCTGCTGGGTGAGATTTAACTGAAAACTAAGTCTAGGCATTAACACCCTTTCATGTTTGCTGCAGTTATTAGATGAGAGCTTGACCAGTTCCCGCTCTGTGCTGCAGCCAGCTGCCGGGCGAAGCGCTTAACTGCAGACATCTGGCACATAACTGCTAAATGCATCAGCCCATCATCACCATCTCACATTATGTGTCATCACTGTTATAAAAATCATTAACTTCTAAAATAACACAAAAAGGTTTTACTATTTAAAGATTGCAATTAACAACATATCTTAAAATGAAAGTATATTGCCAAGCAGTTATTTGTTCCCACAGTGTTGCTTCTGACATGGTGGGAAGGCTGCTTAATGTGTTTAATGCCAACTCTTTACATCACCATGTGGATCTGTCGAGTCAGACATTAGTAGGGTTTCACTTTCAAGTTTCCTTATGAAGAACTTTGCTTTAAAGAAACGTATCTGAACAGATGTGGAAAACTGAAGACAGAGGACAAAAGGAAACATTAATAAGACAAAAGCAGAGAGGAATGGCGCCTGCAAATGATTATTAAGATGAATATATTGATACGCTGGCAGGCTGCAGAGTGACTTTAAAGTTTAAAAGACTTAAAAGATTTAAAGGTTAAGATTTAATTTAAAGTTTATCGTGTGTTGTGTGTGTGTGTGTGTGTGTGTGCGTGTGCGTGAGAGATACAGACAAAGCACCAGGGAGAGCAATAGAGAGCAATCAAAACAAATGGATTTATGACTGTGGACTCCGTTCATAGTCCACAAAAAGTGTATTTTATGAATATTTAAAGGGAAAATTGGCTGAGAAGGAGCTGAGTGCTTCAGACAGGAGCTGTGCTTTTATTGGTGCCGTTTCTGTTTGGTAGATTAAAAACACTGAGAACAGAGATGTTTAGTTTAGCAACAACACAAAGGGAATGATGGATGGTAATAAAAGCTTTATTTGGGGGAACACTAATGCTAGCATATGTGCTGCGTAGCAGTAAGTGTGTATTAGAGGTAAAATCTCAGAAAAATTATTTCACAATGATGATATTTTCCACTTAGGCAGATATTGTAATTTTAGACAGTTTAGTGCAAGATACGTATTTAATTCTATTTATTTCATGTGCTACTCAGAGAAAAAGTGTTTTTAGTGTTTAGTTGGCTGAGAAACACTAAATGGTAAATGGTCTTATACTTGTATAGCGCTTTTCTACACATCAGTGTACTCAAAGCGCTTTAACACTATTCGACACATTCACACACCGATGACGCATCACTAGGAGCAACTAGGGGTTCAGTGTCTTCGGCATGTGGACGCCAGAGCTGGGACTTGAACCACTAACTCACTGGTTACGAATTGACCCGCTCTACTACATGCACCACAGCCGCCCCTAAAGCAGGCTATGGTCTTTGCAGCAGCACAGAGCTCCACGCTGACCAGCGGCTTTTAAATGCAAATGTTTGCTATTTCATTTAATGTGGGAATAAAGTTCTTTCACCTGTAACAAACCCTGGCTGCACCAGCAGCTTTAAACCCTCTGCACATAAACACAAGTCATGATTTTGAGGTTTTTGTGTTATAATAAAAAAAAGAAAAGAAAAGTGAATTTCAGCTAAATTCATGTCATGTATTTTACATGATTTATTAAATGTGTTGGTGACCTTGGGGCTTCCACATAATAGTAACATTAGAATTTATAGATCCTAATAATATAATTTAATAAATAATATGAAATTGGACACATTTCAGGTTTTTAAAACTCATATTTAAGGTTTTAACTTTTATAAAATAGATATTTGAAATAAAATGATCAGAAAAAAGAGTCAAATCTTCTGAACGAGTCTCAGATTGAGTGTATGTAGGTGGCACAGCCCACAACATCTGACTGATCACTTCATAAATAAATGCTGAGAAATAAAGCACTTATTTTATCACTTTGAATTCACCAGACTGACACCTGGATAGAAATGTGTGGGAAAAGAGCAGGAATTTGCAAGTTTGCATAATAAGTGAAAATGAGACGAGTCTGTTAACCAAAATAATGGAAGCTGGAGGCTTTTATTTGAAAGCTGGTAATTAAAGCGATGCAACAACAGATAGGCAGGACAGGATAAAGGAAAACAGGAAATTAAATGGTGAAATAATAACTGCTGAGATTTTTATGAGGGAATTGTTTACTGTAATGAGTTCAGGGTAATCCTGTTACAGATTACTGCAAACATCTCTTATTGTACAGCGAAACAGCATCATAGCAATATTTCACCACAATTAGATCATACCTTCAATTTGAAGTGATCATATTAGACCTCCTGCAGCGCTCTGACTGGCGGACACATCGGAAGTAACGATGCCATGTGATGTAATCTAACAGTAAGAGACTCGCTTCATATATTTTCCCTAAAAAACAGTTACAGGTTCCTCAAACTGAGTCTTCAAGCCGGAAGAAGCTGTTTAATTCCAGTTCCTCAGTAACGTGATAGACAGTGAACAATCCCACATTGTCTCATCTTCATATTGTAAAACACCATGTATCCATCCATCATGTACCGCTTAATCCCAGCTGACATGGAGCGAGAGGCGTGGTACACCTGGACAGGTCGCCGGTCTTATAAAACCTCATGCTCTGGTGAAATGAGGCTAAAAGATGAAGTGACATGTGGATCATTTCATTCCAGGATGTTTGGGACCAGCAGCAGTGCGTACTCATGTATCATTTTATTGTATAAAACTTCCTCTAAATGTACTTCTGTGGATTTGTACCCTTTTTTTCTCATCTTCCTCATGTTCAGCTCAGGATTTTCAGTTAAATTACTCATCATCCATCCTGTGCTGGTCCTAAAAATGTTTTTGTTTTTCCCTTCTTATTTATTTACTAGCTTATCCACATTATCACCTCCTCATCAACATCTTCTCCTCCACTCATGGCTTTCTCCATATGCTTTACTGGAATAAAGCGTTCGCTTTCCATCCCAGGAAAACTCTGCCACTCTTCGTCCTGGTTGTCCACCCTCCTCATGCATCTTCCTGAAACCCAACATGTCAGCCCTGAGATTTACTCGGCCTTACTCTTTCTTCTTTTATTCTTATTCAACTCGTATGAAAGCCTCGTCACTCGTTTTCTGTGTCCTAAGACCTATGAAACCTCCTTGTTCTCCTGTCCTTTACTGCTTTTATTCTCTTACTTTCTCCAATCTTCCTCAGTGACAAGTTACAGTAACTTTTTGCTCTTTTATCTGTTCTCCTGTCAATATCTGAACTGCCAAGCTGTCAAACCGTAGCTATCCTCTCTCTGAGTTTCGATTGTCTCTGACATATTTCACTTTCTTGGCTTTTGTACAGCTCATGTAAAACTAATCAAAAAACTCTGGAATCAAACTTCCTGACCTGACCCAGACCTGTACAATATAGCCATCAGCCTCATACATCGCTCCCTGCAGAGCAACTCTCCAGCCTTTCCTCTTCTTGCTGACTTTAGCACATATGTTAGGAGAGTTGATGTTATAGAATAAGTTCAAAACTGCAGAGCAATCTCAAAAGGGAAAAGCAGAAAGGTTCTGGCAATCAGTAACCTCATGCTTCTTAAAGGTTTAGCATGAGGGTCCACATTTATCTTCCTGGAAGGAGGAATATCGGCACACTCTGGGTTTCAGTAATTATTGTTATCTGTGCATGAACCAAACATTATTTGTCCATCAACACATAAAAAAACAGCCAGAAAGTGAACTGAAATAAACAGCAATAATCTTTAACAGACAGAATAAACTAATTAACTTACTCTATTAATTTACTCACACCTTGTGTTTGTATCATAACCCTGAATGTTTCACATGTTTCAGGTTAAAAGCCCAGCTCAACAGTCCAGCCTCTATTTCTGTTCAGATGATAACAGGATAAATCATGCTACTTTGTTTTACCATAATACCTCTAAAAGCCCCAAAATGGTTTAACACAAAGGGATTAACACTGGATGGGAAGTGTGGCGACGAGCTGCTGTCAGAAGAAAAGGGATTAAACTGTGCTGCATATGCGAGACGTTATCCAAAGGTAGAAAAAAACACTTTCATTTCAATGTAAATTCAACCTGTTGGTTCAATTTGGAAAAGAGGTAAGGAGATAATAATGATAAATAAAGAATAAGCTTTGTGTCTGTAATAGAAAACAGTGTCATTAAGATCAGCTCTTTTAAAAAGTAAAAAATAAAAAGAAATGTGACATTTGAAGCATTATCTGTCTTCACTCAGTCACACATGTAGGCTTTTTTCCAGCGGCCTAAGAGGCGTCAAAGCCTGGAAAAGGAAATGGACATATGTGGCAGTGGAGACAAGATGTCAGGAAAGAAAATGATTGAGACGCCGGTTGAACAGAAGACAAATAAAACGGATAACTATCAAATCTGTAGAGCTGGAAAAGAGTCAACTTGCCACTTTCGTTCTTCTATCAACTTTATTATTATCTCTGATATGAAAATATGTTACTTTGCTACTAAAGTCCACATTTTTATTTAATGTTTTAAACTTCCGTTCATTAAAAGATAGAGTGTGTGTATGTGTGTGTGTGTGTGTGCGTGTGTGTGTGTGTATGTGTGTGTGTGTGTGTGCATGGATGTGTCATTAAGTATCAATAAGCACCAGAGACCCATGAAGACTAGGTATCTCTATTAGACTTTTTAAGATAACTCTTATTTATCCACTCAGACTCTGTATCTCTGGGTTATAAGTTGTTTTCAAGGCATAGTTTCACAACAAATGTAAAAACTGTATATGAGGCGACGTTTAGCTTAATATTTAAATATTTAATTTAATGCTGAGGCTGCAGGGGAAACCTGCTGCGCTCATAAACCATTCGCTGCATGCTTCTTCCCTCTTTACTCAGATGCAGAGCTCTGAGAACCCCAGCTCCATACTGACATGCTTCTCTCTGCATACGTCCCATGCAAAGCCTTACATTTGTTCAACATTGTCTAAAAATAGAAGAAAAAAAACAGTTGTGTAACTTTTTCACACACTCATTCTGCTGCAAACATTAATTCGATTTACTAAGCCGAAACAAAGACTAATAAATAAATAAATAAGCATGTATCAGATGGATATTTATGAAAGAGGAGGTATACTTGTTCTGCGGTGGTATATTATTTTTACATATAATTGACAGACATCTGGATGAAAACAAGCATAATGTAATTCTGATTAGCTGCAGAGAAACTTAGCAAAAGCAATTTCTGCTTTCTGATATTCACCAGGGTGCAGGCGACCGGTATGGTGAATAACTGGGTTTACAGTAAAGTTTCTACCATAAAATGATGCAAAATGTCCCAGAAACTTCCATCCATTTCCAATTCAGGGTTATGACAAGCTGGAGTCTATCCCAGCAGCATTTTGGGTGAGAAACATCCTGATCATGTCGCCAGTCTATCACAGGGCCGACACAGAGAGGCCGACAACCACACACACTCATTCCTGCGGAGGATTTAGAATAACCAGTTAACCCAGCATGCATGTGTTTAGATGGTGGGAGAAAACCAGAGTACCCAGAGGACCAACGCTAACACAGGGAGAACATGCAGACACAGAAAGGTCGCTGTTTGGAGGCTCAAACCAGCAACCTTCTCGCTGTGAGGAGCTAACCAGCAGTATGTATCTGATACGTCGGGACACGAGGGGTTAAAAACAGCAACCTTCTCGCTGTGAGGAGCTAACCAGCAGTATGTATCTGATACACCGGGACACGAGGGGTTAAAAACAGCAACCTTCTCGCTGTGAGGAGCTAACCAGCAGTAT
>JBAMIG010016639.1:0-10386 GCA_037177335.1 Kiunga ballochi | reverse complement strand
TATATAATTTAGATTAGTTTCTTATGTAAACAGACTGTTAGACAAGAACAAGCCCTTCATCTCTGAAAATGAGCTCATCTGGTATCTGATTTGGATAAAAAGAGTTCAATTCAATTCAATGAAACTTTATTTATATAGCGCCACTTAATGACAATGTCATTTCAGGGCGCTTTACATCACATTCAGCCAATTCAGTCTATAGCCTGGATAAGGGAAATCATAAGTTATGCTGATCATGCAGTTTAACACTGCTGTGTCTCCACATCATTTAAAGCCAGTTTATGATTTTTAAGTTGCAATAAGTCATGGATGACAGAAAACCTCTTACAGCTCAACCAGGACTAAACTGAAGATTTAATTATCGGTCTTGAAAATGAGAGAGATCTTTTTTAGCCAAATGACGCAGTTTAAAACCTTCGCAGTGTGAGATAAATCTGGGTGATCTGGATTTTATTCTACATATCAGAAATGTCTCAAAACAGGATTTTATCATCTTACACGATTCCTTCCATTTCTCTCTCTTACCAGCTCAGAGGTGCGGGTGCATCATGCTTTTATCTCTGGTGGATTAGATTACTGTCATGTAGGAATATTCTGCATCTACAGTTCAGAATTCAGCAGCTCCAGCTCTGATGAGGACCAGATGATGGGAGCGCATAACACCAGTTTTCAAACCGTTCCCTGTGCATGCTTAATAAATGTCTTAATGCTCATGCCCCTTCTTACGTTTCTGAACTAATAATGGTTTTAAACTGGTTTTAAAAGGACGCTCTAGATTTATCTTTTTACCTTGGCTTTTATTTTTATAGTAAGCTAATTTATTTTATCTTTCGTCTTGTTATAGTTTTTAGAATAACATGACTTTAATTCATATCAGGGAAATAAAAACACAAAACAATCCACATGTTGTTGACATAGTGACTGGTGTGGTCTGTCAGGGTTATATGCTGATAAAGTCTGATATTAAAATGAGAGTTTGCTTCTTTGGCATGAAACATTAATCCTGCTTATTATGCTTCACATATCTGTGGTTTCTAGAGCCTCCCTCTGCAGCAGACATACTTCCACTCAGGCCAGATTTTTATTTCCCTGCAGATTTGCAAAACAAACCACTTAAGGACAACAGAGACACATAACTGAACTTAATCCCTTTGTGTCCACTTGCAGTAAGTAAAATATAGTAGTAATATATCCCAGACAGAAGGCTTCTTATCACCTGTTAAATATTGGCTAATTATTGATAGGAGAAATAGATCTACCACAAGATCCTCATGCCAGCACACGTGAAACACATATTAGTTCATTTCAGATACATTTCCTGCTGCATGTCTTGGTTTAAGTCACATTGTTGCTGTATTGAGCGCTCAAACACTTCTCACGTTGTGGAATCAGGCCAAACACACAATCAGCTTTCCTTTACACGTAGCTGTTTATACTCGGCCAGCACTACTCTGTGTGCAGCTGCTTTGTTGCCTCATCTTCTACATCTGCTTTTGTTGGTGCAGCCCGAGTTGCTTGGGCCCCATTGCTGGTCACATTTTCCATTCTAGGCCTGTTTCTTCTGTCCCTGGTGCTTCTTTATATACACTGGACCAGTTAGCTTTTAACCAATTATCTCCCTGCCAGTCTCATGGCAGAGAGGAGAGATACCAGCTGTTGTCCCATTAATAAAAAAAACCCCCACAACATACATGCATGATAAATAACTTTCTAAAATCATAGAGGCAAGCAATCAGTTCCATGCTCCACTTTGACCCATGTGCATTTCAGATAACGTCTTCATCTGGGAAAGTTACACTGATTATTATATGAAATACAGGGATCTTTTGCGCTATGATTGATAAACACTTATCTGAAAGATTAAAAACATTGCTCTGTAGCAGATAACCAACACTGGGAGGCAAAAATGTGACAATCACAGAAATCACGAGTCACAATAGACAGGCTAAAAAGAAGATGTTATGTGCAGAGTAAATAGCAAGCATAATGTGGAGCTAGATGGGAGGTCAAGCTAGCGCTGGCTACTGCTAACATCTGACTGAACGTCCCAGGTGCCACCTCAGGTGATTACCAGAGCAGAAATGTATTTCCAGACACACATTGATCACCAGTGTCGGTGTTTGAAGGACATTTTGAAGTAGTTTCTGAAGCTATTATTAATGTCAGATGAGACTAACCTAAAGGTCCCACCACACCACACTCTCTTCTTCCCCCAATGACCTCCTGGAAAGAACTTCCTTTACCAGCTGAGGACCATGGTGGAGGTGCTGATCCACAGCCTCTGCACACTGCAGCAAATCTCTCAAGTTGGAAATCCAGAATAAACCAACAGAACCACATCGTCTGCAAAGAGCAGAGACCCTGAGATCCTGAGGTCTCTAAAACTGGATCCCCTCAACATGGGCAGAAATTCTGCCCATAAAAGTTCTGTGATAAAAGCAGCCCTGGCAGAGTCCAACCCTCACCGGAAAGAAATCCAACTTACTACAATGAGGAACTCTGACACCAGTTGTACAGGGACCAAACAACCCTGTGCAAAGGGGTCTGGTACCCCATGCTCCTCGAGCACACCCACAGGTGAGGACATTGAATACTATCTCTATGTTCTTCACAAAGAGTGAGAGTTTTTTTCTTCTTCTTGAGGCTCTGAGATGAAAATAGCATCTCTGTCAAACAGCAACATGATGAAAGTGCATTCAGGTTGAAAAGCAACAAATAAACAAAAACTCCATGAATTAATTTATTGTGTCTTTGTATACTTACACTGAAAAAGATGTTTTCAGTCTCGGCCAATCAGTGAGCCGCTTTTAGTTTCTTCTTTCTTGATCACTGGTTGTTTCAGGTGAACATTCAGATGGTTTGATCTATTTCGTTACCGTGCGGTGTGAATGCAAACCGAACCAAACGAAGGTGGGAAATGAAACCGAGTCCCTCAGACTATCCTTCAGTCTTTGACTTGAATCCTGCTGCACCAACAGACGTCTGCAAAGCTGTTTGAACTCTGCTTAGGAGACTTATAGAAGATATGCAACATCTTTGTGAAGAGATGAAGGATATCAGCTTCCTTAACCCTGTAAGATAAAGCAGGGTGTCTTAAAGTCTCCGCTGTCTTTTCTTCTAGATGCCTCTGTGTTGCATTTCGTGTCCAGTCTAATGTCCAACTCCATGGTACTTGTTTTGGCACTTCTTCTCCCAGGATGTTCACAGTGTTTTCTTTACTCCAGTTCCTGCTGAAGGAACTAAAGGAACTCCTTTTTTGTTTCATTTGTGTTTAAGTTAAGGTGATTGTTTCTGCACCGTCTCACAAACTGATTCTGTACTCTGCTTCTGGTCCATCACCCATACTTCCACAGCGGCAGAGTAATCAGAGTACTTGTGCAGATGACAGAAGTCTGAGGTGCACAGAGGTGATGTCAGACTCTTCTCATCAGCGGCACTCCAACGCTCTCAGGGTTTTAATGCCAAACTCTTGCAGTATTTAAGCATATTAGTTTCTTTTATTTAAATAATTTAATCAATACATTTATTTATATAAATTTGCTTTGTCTCTCTATTTTTGTACATTTTATTTTTTTTTTGTATTAACACATTTAACTTTATTTTATCTTATTTCAGGCTTTTTTCTATTTTCCTTCATTTGTAATGTTTTTATTTTGTTTTCATATAAATGTTCATAAATTTAGGCTGATATTTACACATAACTTTGCACTTTTATTATTGAGGCAGCTCTGGTTGTTTTCAATATGCTGGAAAAATAAACAGGTCGGTTTCTTTAGTCATGATCGGCGAGTCTTCCTCGTCTTACTTTGGTTCGTGTTGAATTTGTGGGACTCTGAACTCAGAAGTTTCCACAGCATTGGAGTCCCGTCCTGAACAAAGAGCCCATCATTAAACAACAAACAACAAGATGCCACATTTTTCACCAGTCAACTTAATTAACTGTAAGAAATCATTAACATCAAACTACTGTCGTTCTGATACGGAGCTGCTGTACGGGTCCCTGCAGGCACATAACAGGCCAAGTTTGCAATGTTCCTCAACCCCAACAAATACTGATCACATTATCTGGATCATCCCATTGCTATAAGGTCATTAGAGGACAGGGAATTGTGTACTGTGGTCCAGCCTTGACCAGAACGCTTCAGGAAGGGGGGCTGACTTATGAATGGCGGCTTTGTTCCACCAAAACCAAATATGCTTCCTCACTTGTAAGTGGTTAAATGGATTGAATTTTTCCAAGAATGAACTTTCCCCTTCTGTTAATGAAGTTATCCATGTGTGTTATCCAAAACTTTATTTACACTGTTTTTATAAATTACTTTTGACTTATAAAGCACTTTTCACACACCTTTCACCTTAAATACAACTTATTACATTCAAGTGAAAGTGATTTAGTCTATCCAAAAAGCAGGCTGGATCATTTAATTTAACACAGTGAGTGTCATCATGCAGAATGTGCGACGGCATTTAGTTTATTTGTGTTTTGTTTCTCTTCTCACTCATTTTTATTCTAAATAAGTATTTTGCAACACATTCCTGATTGTTTCTTGTGGCTGAAGGTCTTTGTAGATGTCACTGGTTTGCTGTTATGCTGCACGGTGCATTGATGTTAACAAACAGCACTACTCCACGACACGTTTTCCTATGGGGGACAGTAATGTGTATCACGATCATAGACAACATAAACCATACAGCAGTTAACAGCACGGTGGTGTAGTGGTTAGTACTGCGGCCTCACAGCAAGAAAACTGCTGGTTTGAGCCTTGGCTGAAGGACGTGCATGCATTGGTTTTCTCTGGGTACTCCGGGTTCCTACCACCCACATGACATGCATGTTAGGTCTATTGATCCCTAAAAGCATCTGCTGAAATCACCAGAATAAAACAGAATTAGCCAAAGATTTGTGAATAGAAAAGCAGGGTACCAGGGGCTTTTTAGCATGTTTTTAATCCATAAAATCTTATCTTATTGGCTCCATTTTGCACTTCTTGACCCTGTAAAGCAGTTCATAAGCTGTATTTTTGCATGCACCCTGGGTATGAAGATGGCTGCCATGTTACAGAGTGGTATCCAACTTGCTCTCAGTATAAGAACAAAACAGCTTCACTAAGGAGAGCATTAACCCAGTCTACCATGGCAATATGGAATGTGAGGCAATAAATGAGTCAAATCATTTTAAACACATGTTGCAACACTCCGCTCCTCACTCAGTGTTATCTGTGGAAAAGTACCAGGGTTCGAATCGTCACCATGCTGGATTCCCCTGTTGTTGTAGAGCAAAGCCTCAGGGGTGGAGGATCGCAGGGGCAACTGCTGCACTCAAACAAGCTGTGTGTGTTTGTCTGAGTATGAGTTTGTGGGTGAATGTGTTCCAGTGTGTGTGTGTGTGTGTGTGTGAGCGAGAGTGAAGCAACTTTGTGACGCAATGTCTCTCAGGTGGTTTGAGCTCTGGAAATTTACCAAGACTAGAGATCTGCAACCTTTACAATCCAAAGAGCCGTTTGGACCTCAGCCCGGCTAGAAAGCACAAAACCACACAGTCATTTTCATTAATATCTGCTGTTGGAAACATGCTGTTGCAGATATACTGCAATTTTATTTTTCAGGTTTTAAAAAGAAGAAAAAATGTTTAGAGAGAGGATGTATAATGTTTACAATGGGATGCAGATTTTTTTAAAGATTATATGAAAGAGAAGGAGAAAGAGATTATTATGCTGTGGAAATTCAGCGTAATTATTCCACAGAGGGATAATAAACTGCTAAAAAGCTGCTTTTGGTTTTAGATTTATGTTCAAAAACATTTGTTGGGTCTTTCTTTTTCTTTTGTTAAACCCAATTTGTTATAAGTCCAAAGAACCCTGAGCTAAACGGAGGAGTAAATGTTAAAAATGGAAGAAGAAACTCCACAATATGCTGCTTTGAGTTTAATAACAGGACTGCAAACACCCATCCTCATCAAGTATGTTCTATATTAAAACATTTGTGATACACTGGTGTTATATTCAAACATCATTTCCACAAGGAAGCAACAAAAACCCAAAGTCTGCAGAACACAGTCTTATCGGCTATGTTTTTGACACCCTTACCTTATCTGCTACGTACGGGAAGAAGGAAATAGCAGCAACCACACAGCAATCAGATGCACATGAAATGCATAGTATCTCATTCTGTTAGGGAATATGTAACCGTAAGGCTCTCTGCCTCAGCAGCTGTCATTTATGATCAGAAAAGGTCCCCTCACATTGTGACAAAGAGTTTCCCCAACAGTCTGCTGATGTGAATAGCAAAATGCCAAGAACCCATTTGGTTTGTTTTGTTCATGGTTGAAAGTAAAACAGAAACAAAGTTGGAAGTTCCACAGAAATATGATCAGCTTTAGATCAAGTTGCATTTAGTGGAAATCGTGTTTTTCACAGTTCCACCAAACTGACTGGTTGAGCCTTTCCCAGTAGTTACCAGGCTGCAAAAAACACACTCACTCCTCATAGATAAGTTAAGCTAACATGCAATCATTTGGACTGTGGGAAGAAGGTGGAGTATCCACACACATACATGAGGAGAACATGTCAAAAGACAGGTTTATCTGGCAAAATTCATAACATAGGTTCTCTCAACCAGCATGCTAAGGCTCAGTCTCAGTTCAGAGACTGCACACTACCAAGTGTGAATGTGTAGACCACATAGGTCATACTGGCGTGCCAAGTGCTGTCCCAGTTCATATGACTTCATATGAGTTCATATGAAGATCGTCAAAAAACACATTATATATGCGCTTCTCATGTGATGATTCACATGTGAATTGCAGGAAATTCACATGGTTTTCCTGTTCTTCACCAGTAATTGCTCCAACCACATGTGATTCTTATGTGATTCACGCGTTTTTTACATGTGGATCATATGAAGATCGTCCAAAAACACATTATATATGCGGTTCACATGTGTGTGTGTCTAAGGAGCAGTGTGTTTCCTCTGGACTGATTCATGTTCAGCCCGTTTATTCAGCTCCTGGTAAAAAGTGACCGTTAGGCCTCCTGAATGGAGGGATTGAATTACCTGCATGTTATTGTACATGAACACACCCATATTTATCCATGTAGTAAGGTGGCCTCTTTTTGTCCTACTTTATCCCATCCTTAAAATGCATCTTCAGCTGGAAATGTACGTTTTTGATCACTAACAAGTAAATCCAAAACATCAAAGGAAAATACACTCAAGCATGCAAAATGAGTAAGAAGCTGCTTTTCGCTTTGGGGGGAAAAAGTTTGAAGAAAGCAGAGAGATAATATAGTTATTTGTTGTGTGGTTTCATTAGCATGATGTGGGTTTAGTCGTATGACCTACACACTGAGTCACTGAGCAGCAGCTAATCCAGATGTAAGGTATGAATTAGGCACACTTAACTCATGATCTCTGAAGACGCAAAGCATTGATCTCATCTCAGCCTCGAGACTCGCTAAAGAAATACTGTCACCAACAGCAGAAACACACAGGAGGGTCACATAAGGACAACAATGAATGTTTACACAACTGAAATTTCAACGTCAGGGTTAGTTAGCATGAAAGAGCTGCAGCCGCATTTCATGCTGAAGAGGCTGTGTGACAGTTTAACCAGAAAAAGAAACTAATAAGAAATACAGAAAAGATGACAATATTATGACAGAGAAATGTGCTTTTCTCATTGCTTTTAATCACACAGAAAGGGGAAATTTCCATAACCAAATATTGCGGTAAACATAACCGAGTTATGCAACATTCCAGCCAACATTCTTGTCTGAGCAAAGGCCTATCATTGTCACTTTTTACAATGCAAACATTCCTGATAGGGATCCTCTCACACTGAATCTTTAGCCTGTTGAAACTAATGTCCAAAGGAAAAAGAAAAACTGCTATGAACGTGGTTAAATCAAATCAAATCTCAGCAGGAGAGGAAATCATTCAGAAATAAAGCAGATTAGGTAAATCAAATAAAGAAATTATGTGTAATAGATTAATGAAACCTAGAATTTAAGTCTATTTATCTAAAAAATAGAATAGAAAGGGGAAGTTTTCTTTTAGGCATTCCTGCTTGATGAGTGGGATAAATGATGCTTATAAATAGGAACATTGTTTTAGCTATAAGCAGCATAACAGAGTAAAGAGGCAGCATTAGGAAAAGTATCTCCAGTAAAGATGGCCGCAGTTCCAGCATTGTGCATAATTTCACTTTTTCACCCATCTGACCACTGAGAAGTTTCCCACTTTGCCAGACCAGTCGAATGAGCTTTGGACCAGAAAAGACTGTGTTTTTCTACATCCTGTTGGCATTTGGTTTCTTTTAAGCTGCATTTGTGGATTTCAGGGTGAACTGTGTTCAGGGACCTCTGGATATTTTCCTGAGTCATGCTGTGGTTTCCAGTAGAGCCTGACAGAGATTCCTCCAGATTCTCGGACTGGGTTCATATTGTACCCTGTAGATGGAGGGATCTTCAAAGTTTTTGCAGTTTTGTTGAGAGACATTTTTAGACCCAGTTTTTTTTTATTAGTAGATGTTTTCTTTTTTTAATGCCTCTCTGAAAGGCTTCCTTTATATTCATGTTACTGATCTGCTGCTATCTGTTGTCAAATGTTCCTCCATGTGTTTATATTTACATCAGTTACTTTTATAGCCTTTTGTTGCCTGTTTGTACAGATGTGCTGCTGCCATCACCTTTTCCATTAAATAAAGTCTCAGATTCCACATCTGGAAATGTTCTTGGGGGAATAAAAATATGGTTATAGGGTTAGCAAATCATTGGGTTCTGTTTGCATTTTCCTCATTTAGTTTTTGGTTAAAGGTAATTTTACTAAACACTCCCCTATTGCCTTACTGTGGTGGAGGTGTTTGTATGTCCTGAAGATCCTAACAGCTATGTTGTCGAGGGCTTTATGCTCCTGGTAGGATCATCTATGGCAAACAGGTGGACCAAGAGCGGCTCAAAGACTCCTATGATGAAGAAGATCTGTGGAAAAATGGCTCCCTTGCCAGGAGGGTCACTGGGGCTCCCCTATTGAGCCAGGCCCGGGGTCCGGGCAGGAGGGTGAGTGTCTGGTGGCCAGGTCAGAAACTCATGGGTATCAAAAGGCTAAGCGGAAAGTGAATTCTGTAAGGCGGCCTGTTGTCATGATGACCTGTTTGCCATGGCAACCGATGTTGTCATCTTTGACTAGGGGAAAACAGCACGTCTGTCTCATTAATTTATATGTGGTTGGCTCACTGTAGGTGATTAATATAAACAAAACAAAGCAAATATTATGGCTACTATAACTGCGTAAACACTGTTAAGTATACCTGGCCCCGTTTCTAAAATAACGTTAGTGGGTATGTGATACGTAAGGGACTGTGGACCACTTAGTTTAGCTGCTGATAGCGTTTGTAACGGTATTCTAATATGTTACAACTTATTCAGAGTTCATCCAGGATGCAGAGTCAGATTTTTTAAACAATTCAAGAAGCAAAAAAAAGGAATCGAGGTTAAAAGACAATCTTGTTCATTGTTTATGTTTATCTGAATGCAACCGCTAACAGTTAGCTAACAGCTAACAGCTAGCCAAAACACACCCGATCTGAGTCATTATAATTAAAAGGTGTTTGTTTAAATGGCTACTTTGCAGTCCTATTGTTATTATTAAGTGCTTATATTATTAGGTATAAAATATCACTGAATATGCACGTACTGCTTGTAAAATGAAGGCTATAGATGTACGTATGGTTGAACTTTGGTTCCCACAACTTTCCAACATTCATTATTCTGTCTGCTTGTACTGGTTATCTATTGATGGCCCTCAGCCACTTTCCTGACTCCACTTAAGGGTATAAGGCGGCACTTCAACGGCTTGTTTTATTTATTTTTCAATTGGCTGTGCAGCCGACCACACAACATTTCAGCATGTCTCCTCCAAAATGGCGGGCTTCGTTGCTATGGGTGACATCAAAAAGTCCCGGATGTCCGTCTAACAGAATTTGGTCTTGAGCATGTGAAGAGTTTGACGAGGCCATTGAGAACAACTTTGAGGCGATTCTTTTCCACCATCTGGGGATTGGGGAGAGCGAAGCATGAAAGTCTACAGTGGGAATGGGAGGCAGCTGATCTCGACCTGGGATACTGAGTCACTGGAGGGAATACTTTAAAGACTTACTAAATCCTACCAGCACGTCTTCTGATGAGGTCACTGTGGTGGTTAAAGAGCTCCTTGGTTGACGAGATTCCCCCGGAGTTTCTTAAAGCTCTGGATGCTGTAGGGCTGTCCTGGCTGTGTCATATTAGTAGTTCTGTTTACTCGTTAAGCCATATGTTCAGTTCATTGTTTTCACCTGTGTTGATTATGTTCACCTGGGTCTTGTTTGCTGTCTGTTATTTAAGTCTTTGG
>JBAMIG010016638.1:0-10393 GCA_037177335.1 Kiunga ballochi | reverse complement strand
ATATATAATTTTTTTTTTTTTTTTTTTTTATTCTGTCTACATACTATATAATGGCTAATATTTTAAATGCTACTGGGAATAAAAATATACTATAATATTTCCAGGTGGTGATTTGGTGATATATGATACTTAAACTTTAATATGATAGTCATAAAAAGGTACAAATCTTATTTTTTTTTATAGTTTTCTCATGACAAAAGGGAACATATCTACTCTCCCAGTATAGGCACTAGAAAATGTTACTACAGACAACATTTTGTGAAAGTTCACCTTTTGAATGTAAACTTTTTGCTGCTGAAGTGACATTTCTCCAGGGAACAGGAAACATTTAAAATGCACCTCCATCCATGGCGTTGAACTCTAACAGCAAGCTGACAGGTTTTGTCAAATATTTCAGTATGAATTTACAGCAGTTGTGTATGGATATATTTTTTTCTGTTTGGTTGTTATCTCTGCTGCTACATGATCTTTAGCAATCAGCCGCAGTTTTTGGTGCATTTTCATAACATACAACACTTCATTGTTTGATAAAATAATGGCATATAATTATATGCAACCACTCTAGATGTGTTCCCAGGAATTAGGACCACTTGGTAATTCATTTACCAGAGTTCACGTGGTGCTCATACTAATACTAACAGATCTACAGTATAACATCTGATCTGGGTCTCTTAATTAACAGTTATTCAAGTGCATTATTGAACACTAAACCTTCAGTTATTAACCATAATCACAGCACAGCACTTTAATTACACCACATATTTACAGTAGATTAGATAAGATACGATAAAACTTTATTGTCTTTAAAAGAAACTTTGAATTACAGATTTGCTAGACAGCCCCAGGACACAAAACATACAGAAAGAAGCATTCATTTTTCCTTCAGACATCATATAATAAAAACAATTCTGGTGATCATGTGACCTTCCTCTGGTTTAGGAGCATGATTGAGTGTTGCACAAAGGAATTTTTATATTTATTCCTCCTGCAGCAGGGCACACAAAACACCTTCCAGAAGGCAAGGGTTCAAAATCAATGTTCAAAGCATGTGAACATTAAAAAATGGCATCATTAAAAATATAGCATGGACAGAATTACACTAATTTACAGATAACCGTTTCAGATACATGTAGCTAGAACAGACAGTAATTAACATATTTCAGTCAGACGAATTACAAGATGACGGATTGAAGCTTTATTGAGTTTAATTAATCAAATACTGAGATGGAAAGTGAAAAATTATTTTTCTTTTACCATAGCCTACAGGTGGATGCTGATTTAGCAGAAGGCTTAAAACAAAAGCTGTCAAAGCTGACTTTATGATGGCAGCAGAAGCAGCAGTAGTGGTAAAAACCATGAGTCATACAGCGAGTGAGGAAGTGTGCAGCTTGCACAGGTCGTACAGACCAAATTGGGTGACTATTTTTCATATGTAGCGTGTAAGCTAGTGACAGATCACAAAGGATGTAGCACAAAATGCAATGCAAGATGGAAACCGAGCCAGATAAAGCCTCCGATGCAAATGTCAACAAACGCCCCACACATGGTGACACAAATTCCCTTAAAGGGTAGTGCTACCGGAAATGTGCAAAAGCTGTACACAACAGAGAAACACGTTATTATAATGAAAACCACCAAAACCTTTTTATTTTTTAAACAGAGATTTTGTGTGTTAACTAGAAAAAAACAGCAGGGTAAGAGCAGTTTTACTTTTCATGATGTAGAGGTAAACCTGGGGCTACTCTACTCTACAAAAAAAAGCTCACAGCCCCGTTACCTTCAGATGCAGAAAAGGCACAGAAACCAAAGCCACTTGCTTGCATGTGAACTTACTATCAAATGTAGTTTTGCAGGTTTAGACCTTTACCGAGCTATTGACAAAATATTGCTGTAATAAGACGTATTTGTACTTTTGAGGGCTGTAAAAATAACCGTGGACCGTATTCTTTACCTTCCCATGCTCATCTGATGACAAACTGCAAGTTGAAACTGTAGCAGCGGCAGCTTACAACGGCTCTGATGCAACTGCATCAACTGATGCCACTGCATCAACCTGGCAGGAGTTGTCACAGCTAGCCAGAGCCTGCAGAAGCTTTTGCCACAAGCCAGAACAAGAGCTACCTTGTTCTGTCATCATGGTGTAACTGAGAATTCAGGTTGGGAAAAAGGTCCTCAACATCAAAAACTACTCCAGCATTGAGGTTTTGTGACTGTTCTGTGAAATGAGTTTCCTGCACACGAACCAGTGAGGAGGAGCCTGGCTAGTCCATTAGATTGCAATAAACCATTTTAAGAACTGTTACGCAGTATTGGCTTGTAAGATTGATTTTAGGAATGAAAAAGTAGAAAATGAGTAGAAAGATGAGGATGTGCAGCCAAAAAATAAAGGGAGGGTAAAAGCTATCATCAATTTTTACCTTATTTTCTCCTAATAAAACATATTAGAGGAGTAATTTGTTAAACTGCCGGCTTTGTTTTCAGCCCATTAAATGACAGCTGCTTCTTTGGATCCCACACTTCTAAGTTGTATTTCTTATAAACTAAGCTGGCTGTAATCCATACCTTGAGGAAGTGAGTGAAACGTGGCATTTAAGTGGACCAAAACAGTAAAGGAGTAGCCTAAGGGTCAGCTTATGCTTGCAGGGTCTATGCTGCTCTCGCCCGTACAGAGCGAAGGATTTAGCTGTTTATAGCGGGTTGTCCTCGGATGTGACATTGCACTGTGGTCAAAAGCTGATATTAAGTGAAGCTGTGAAAAGGTCTGCGATGAGGCTAGACTGGTGTGAGACTTTCTGCTGAGTATGTTGATCCTGCTACTTTCCATTTTTACTTGACAACAAACAACAAGATACAGAGAAAGCAACAGTGAAACGATGTGTGAGAGAGAAGGGAATAACACCAGCATCACTTGTTATGTATTCCTTTAAGACCTGTCTTAAAGGAGACTCATTCTGACAAAGGTGCCTGCATATTGATTCATTTCAAATATGCACACACACATACAGCGATACAAGTTACAGAAGTGCTGCATGTGGCCATACAACAACATCACATGGCCCCCGTGTTGCCATGGTATCCTATAAGAAAGATTTGCATATGACACCTTGTTATGTTTCCTTACACATTGTAATGTTGCCTGATGCACACTCAACTATTTGGTCCATCAAATCTAATTTCCATTCCATGTTTCTCCAGGACATGTAGAGCCAACAGACACAACAGATTTAACTTCACATATTAGTGCTACTACGCCTCACCAACCTTGCAGCAACAGTTATCTTCTCAGTGCCTGCTGCATCTGTTTGCCTGGCACCCGCAACAGCAAATTTCTTTTGGCCTGACCCTCAGGACAACAGAGCAGTAATGATGCCACCACGAGACCACCATCAGGTATCATCTTTCATCCTAGTTGCATTGTGTTATTGGGCATTTCCAAAATTACCCATAAAAACAGTTCTAAGAATAAAAAAGGTGGATTTGTGTGGAAAAGACTGATATGAACAGTATGTAGAAGGCAAGTTTGGAATTTAAATAAATGCACCTTTACAGATAGAGCTGGTTTGTAGGTCATCTCAACAAAGTAGGAAAAATCCATTTGGAGATTTTTCATTTGTTTTGTTTTTTAAGTTATAAGTGAACAAATAAAGTGAATGATGAAGTTTAGAAAATGAAAACTGAACAAACTTGTAAGATATTACGATTTTATAACATACAGACTCTAAATCTGTTTTTATTACCCTGCTGGGTTTTATCTTATTTTATTTATTTATTTTGTTTTTATTTCTATATGTACCTGTACAGCACTTTGGTTCATTCTTTGAGTGTTAAAGCGCTTTATAAATAAAGTTTTGATTTTTGATTGATAAATACTGTGTTCTTTCATTTCAACAACCATAACTCTGACCTTTATGATTAGTTATAACTCTGCACATCTGCACAACCTGATAAAATGAAATGTGTCCATTATAGCTGCAGTGATGAGGCTCATGCCACACAGAAGGCAAAGTTTTCACACTCACATTTGAAAGAAAAGAGGTATTTGCACTCAAATTTGACACACAAACTGGAACCTACACAGTCATATACTTTTAATTTAATTAAATGAACAGGCCCTGATATCTGCTTAGCAGAACTGTGTGTGTGATAACAAGTGGATGTACTGAAATAGATACAATCATAATTTAACAGTTTATATAGAAAGCAGTTATTGTAGAAGTCCAAAACAATGCAAATGGGAAATCTATAAAGCTTGGTGGACAGGATGTTCAATTAACTCCTAACTACCTGGTCAGCCAGAGGTTAGCAGAATGCAGAAAACAGGAGGCAAAATAAAACATATTAATACAAATTTCCAAGTGCAGGAATAAAAAGTGGAACAAGTGACACTGGGAGTTTGGGGAAAGCTAGGGGGGGCTACATACATCATGGGAGCAATCAATCCCACACTGAGTGTAAGGACAGGAAATTACACAAAACAAGAGCAGAAAACAGTATTTAGGGGTAAAGTGAAAAGAATTCATACTTCCGTAATAACTAATTTATTCACCAACTCCAATAATCCAGAGCAGTGAACAGCTGTTTATTTATCTCTTCTGGTGACGTGCACACAGGTACAGGTGTGTGGGCCACCAGCTTCACATTAGCAGCACAGCACGTGTTGCATGTACTTTGCTGAACTACGTAGTGGCTGATACACAGATGTCCCCTTATATCTGTCACTATAAAACCTCTAGTTAACAGCCTGTTGACCTCGATGCAGAATCATTCATTTAAAGGAAATGTTTGGGAAATACACCGGCATGTGTTTATAATTCTAGTAAAGAAGGATTTGCCAAGACTCTCAGAAAAGTTGGAAGGTATTTATCAATGTGAACTTTTTAAAGAGGATTTATCACAAACAAATTAAAAGCAAAAATCTGTATATTCTCTACAGCATCTAATCTTTAACCAACTTAGTTTTATGTGTGTTCTGTAGCTGTAACAGAAAGCTTTGAAAAGTAAACTTTTTTAATGACTAATTTGATATTATCCTTCTTTGGATTTATACCTTTGTTGCACAAATTACTTCTTTGACCGTTCTCTGTAGGATGAAGATTTCAATGAGATAAGGGAGATGCAGCTTGTAAGGTAAACATTACTTAAATTATCATTTTTTCTAGAAAATATGGATAATTTATCTCCTGTTAAAAGAAAAATAAATTACTTAGCATACTTATGTAGTGTGATACATGCTGGTTTTGCAGTAAGATGGTATACTTTACAAATACTTCACTGAGTTGTCCATTCAAACACTTTATCTTCTACTGAAAAGCAGAATTGTTATAAGAAGTCATCCAATCTTATTGTCTAACAAGAAGCAGTCAGAGAACGCAGACTTCTCCAGAGACAAATGGTCAAAAAAACATATTTGTCTCCATGTATTTCACATTCACATGTCTTTCTTACATTCCTTTCCCCTGGAAAAACATCCCCTGTGACATCAAAATGAAGAAAATGGCTGAAATAGTCTAGAGGTTATTGAATAACTTTACATGTTCTTTAATATTTGTTCAGTATGACCAGAATCACAAACCAAAATCTAATCAAAATTCTTCCATACCTTTTAAATTGTGTTGATAACAGACAGAGAGGCAGACAAACCAACACAGCTAATCATAACTTTCTAATTCATGGAGTCTGATGGGTATAGATCAGTCGGGAGGGTTAAGTTTATTTTCAAAATAGGTTTCATGTACAAGACAGTGCTTTACATTAAACATTAAAAACATTACATTGTGGTGCAGGAGGCATTAAAAAGTACATCAAGCTGAAATAAGAGATTAAATAAAAAGAGACATAGCTCAAATAAAGTAGATAAAGTGCATAAATAAAAGTAATCTAAACTATGCATGGCCTTACAATCCCAGTGGTGGGGATGTTGGTCTCACTTTAGCCAGTTCTACATCCCACACCGTATTGCAGGTTGTATATTTTATAGCTTTAAAATGTAGCTTGTATGTATAAACAAGTATGACGTATCAATTATTAGATATTATGTTACAAAACTAAGCTATAACTTTCAATACATATATTACAGATAAGTGGTTATATTTGTACTTGGATGCATTTAAAGTTATTTTATGACTCGTAGTTGTGGGAAATGATAGACTTTTTTATATGTCAGAACATATTTTTACAGTATTGATCATAATCAGCTCATAACAAGCTTATGGGATAAGCTTATGTTCAATAATCTTTAGATTGAGCTGAAAGTCTCGAGGATCTCAAAAATCAAGCAAGGTAAATTAAGCTCACATTTCAACTAAGAACTAAACTCATGTTATATAGTTTGGTTTGCTGTATTTCATAACGTCCTTACAGACTCAGAGAGCTCATTTACAAATGATGATCTGGAGTTATACTGCGAGTTTAGAAAATGCCTTTATACTTCATTACAGTACTCTGATACACACATGGGCATGTGTGTTAATGTGTATTCAGCACATAGCTTTGTGACCTCCCCACACAGATTTCAGTCTGCAGATTCCAGGTTGGTACTGAATAACTTTAATTAGACTCAAGGATGACCAGGGAAATTGAGATGAGAGTGAAAGAGAGAGGGAACACAAGCTCTCTTATAAGAGAGCGTAATAAGATCTAAAATCTTGACAAGTCTACAGTAAATGTTGTGGAAATGTGTACTGAGACATTCAGCATTATGCCTGCATTAACATTCTGTCTACACTGGACCACATGCACAAAAAAGGTAGATATTACATGCTGACTGCTTCTCTAACCATGTTTTGATCATGATTTTTACAAACTGAACCGTGTGACTACATAACTGAAACTGGTTCCAACAGTCTTTAATGTGCCACGACATCACCAGTTAATACAACACCCTCAAAAAATATTTCGAGACATATTTGAACACAAATAGGGTCATAAAAAAGCTATCAAAAAGAGATAAATGTAGTAAAAAGTTATCAGATAGTATAACATAAGAATGTCTCTTATATCAATAAATACACGTTTAATACAGTGGACAGCTTGGAGCCAAAAATTCCTCTACAAACAGACAGTTCAATGTAAAGTCATGGACATGAAAATCAATTCTAAGATAAAGTTTATTGCATGCTGTCATTTCTCGAGTCTATTCTTTGTTAATTAATGTGAAAGTTTTGCATAAGGAGATATTTCACCCGGTTAAGGACAGGCGACCTGTCCAGGGTGTACCCAATGTCAGCTTTTAAGGAACATAAACTGAATTTTGGCAGGAAATTTAAAAAAAAAAGGGATCCCACACATCCCAAGCTTTTATTCAGGTTATTTTCTTTTATATAACCATTCAGAAATGACTTCTCTTTATTAACATCCGTTTTAGGACATTTATCTGAAAGCAAAAAAAAAAAAAAAAACTGGTAGCATCCAGGAGGGACATGAGGTGGATGGATGGTGAATGGGGGTAAATGTTGCATCACAGATGTTCACAGGGATCCTGGCACACTATTGCTTAGGCTCAGAGGCTGACATTGTCATGCAGTTTGACATCTGCAGAAAAGACATGTCATGAGAATGTTTACTTGGTATAATCTTATTTGATGAAGAGTTGGGTGTTTCTGTGAATAAACACCACGTGAAATAAAGTTTATTGTCAAACACAATCATAGTGACAAAAACTGCTGTGGATAATGAGCCAATAACAGAAGATCAATAGAGGTTGGCATTGCTAATATATCTAGAGGAAGAATGACCAGCTCTGGTCTTCTAGAGCCACAGTACACCTGAAGCACATCTGGTTTAATTACCACACTTGTGCAGAGTTTGATGCTAATTAAACGTTGATTTGAGTCAGGTGTGTTTTACCAGGAAAATATCTGCTCCATGACATTCAGAGACCAGGGCCATAGCCAGGGTTTTAGAAATAATGTGTCCCTGCACACACTATGGCCCACACACCTTAAGAGACCAAAATGAAGAACATAAAAATGAAGAAACAATGTGTCCAAATTCAGGGTCTGCACAGTTCGTAGTGTCAATTTGTCAGCCACATTTGTTAAACCAGCTCCTTCAAATTCATTGTGTCCCGTGACCACAAATACATTTTATTGCATGTGTCTGATGAGGATTATATTTCACTGTATTTAATATCAGTTTGACAGGACGTGCTGTCAGCCAGAAAAAGAGCTGCGTTCTCTGCTGGAGGAGAGCCTGTCCAAGTGTTTGTCATTTAGACATACAGGTAAATAAAAACAAACATTGAAATATCTGGCACCATATTCTGTCATATAAAAAAAAAAGGATATTTCTGTGAGAGAATGGTAGGCTATCACTCAAAGGATCAACATAGCATATAAAATTGCTAGGCAACACGGGACTGGAGCATGTTTGGGTGATTCTCGTACACTAAGCTGTCTCATTTCACAAACTGTAAGCACACTTAAAAGTGTCCAGACCCTGAATTGGGACGCAGCTTGTGTGAGACAAAAACACTTTCTCTTTCATGTCCAGTCAGTTTTCTGCATTTATTTCATCTTTTTTTTTCTATCAGAGTCTGCCGTCTCCTTCCACATCTCTCTAAAGTGTTACAAAAACATTTAAAGTTATCTACACCTCCATAGTTTCTCTTCATCACATGTAATAATAGAGGCTAACACTAGCATAGCTAGCAAGCTAGCTCGCTAGGTATGGAAGAAATTAATGTCAGTATCTTTTTACACATCACAACTAATTAGTCTTTTCAATTAACCATGTAGCTCATAAACCCCTATTTAAATAATATTATGTACACAATAGAAAAATACCAAGGTCTAGATATGTTCTCAGTTGCAAGGCTACAACCTTGATGGCGCTGCTCTATGCTCAATGCTTCTGTAAATGTTTACAACAGCATTTATCTTTTTGTGTTTCAGTCTCCATCCAATGTTGAAGAAGAATAAAGGTCTTTATTAAACATTTAGCGAACATTTTTTTGAAAACCCTCAGGTTTTTAGAAGGATGTTTTGAACAGTGAACAGGTTGTATTTTTGATGAGAGCCTTCGGCCATGAAAGCTAAAGAAGAAAAAGTGGGTCTGTGCGTGGTAGAATAATTACTCTAGATGGGGAACACTTCACCTTGGCTTTTGTTTGAGTGGGAATAGGTAATCAGTGAATTGCTGAACTGGCTGGGTACATTAATTTGCTCTGCAATGGTGCACTGAACAGCTACACTGACGAAGCAGTAAACAATGAAGAGGAGTTCACTAATTTAGGTCATTCATGATGCATGGACTTTTACTGATAAACTGCACGTTTTGACACACAGATCCTTCAAATGGACTCAACCTAATAATTATCATATGAATATTTTTGCCTTAGTATAATTTTATTTCAGGTAAACTTAATTAAATTATTTGAGCTCTTTAATGTAACTCAAATACATTTGGCTTTGAATAAAACCTTTTTTTCTCACGCACATTAAACACATCCTTAAATACAGAAAAATATTGTATTGAAATTCATTTAGTTTTATCTTCAACAAATCAAATCAAAATTTGAGAGTTCAAGGAGGCATTCATTCCTATTTACGACAGCAAGCAGAGCAAATGTAAATCTTAAATTTAAAATGTGACTTAGTTCAGGGACAATAACATCCTGTAAAGCAAAGCTTTGCAGATTGAGCCCGTTACATATATCCTTCCATTAGCCCAAGGCTAAAGGTGTCCACTGTGTATAGACAAAAGGAAACTGACGGGCTGTGTTTCTTGTTTTGACCTGTTGTCAGGCTATATATCACCTGTACAAACCTCAGAGTCCAGAGGCAGAGGAGAAAGGTAATTCAAGGCTTCAGTGGCATGGCTATGTTTCCACTGGGGAACAAGAGCATTTATTGTGTGTGTACTATGTGTTATTGTTGTATCTAGTGAAAACTTTTAAGGCAATTATCACAAATAAAGCTAAGTGAGGAAAAAAGAGGGAACGGATGTGTTAACATTCAGCTGATGAATTAAAAACGGTATTCATCAGGAACTATACAACATCCAAGTCTTGAAATTATGTGACCTTTTCTGATGGATGGAAATGAGAAAAACCATTACATTCTTCAATGATCATACAGCTTGACTTCTTGTAATTAAATAAAAGACAACACAGTCTTTGTGGTGTGTATCAATATTTCTGATAGAAGTGAATATATAGGATAATACTGATGCTGAACCTTCCTGCCACAACCACAAACAATTCTCCTCTACTGTCACTTTTATGCTGGGTCACCATAGTGTGTATGGTTAAACTGAATGACACTGGAAGCTAGTTCATTTATCCAGAGCTGCTCTGTTACATCCCATGTAATCTGCCCTGACATACCAAACAAATACAGTCAATAGAGAAAAAATATTTTAAGTTGTAAAGTTTTTTTTGGAGTTCTAACACAAC
>JBAMIG010016637.1:0-10430 GCA_037177335.1 Kiunga ballochi | reverse complement strand
AGAAAGAAAGAAAGAAAGAAAGAAAGAAAGAAAGAAAGAAAGAAAGAAAGAAAGAAAGAAAGAAAGATGTTGTAAAGTACTTTCCACCACTCAAAGCTCTTTACACAATGTGGCACATTCAAACTCCAAGAGGCACAACATGGAGCTTGTTGGGGTCAGAAAGATTTATAATCAGATGTCTATTAGGTACGATGAAACTCACATATGAAATTTCCATGAGCGTTTTGCCCAAAGACACTTGGGCATGTAGTCAAGGAAAGCTTGCAATTGAACTCCCAACCTTCTAACTGCAAGATGACTGCTTTTTCTACTCCACAGCTTTTTGACTAAATCTATTTTATGACCTAACTCATTTGCAAAATGAACAGTACGTGCTTTGCATGCTTGCTTGCAGGATTATCTAGATGTTTGGAAATATGCACATGGAAATGGTGACAGTAAAAAGTCAATGAAGTCTACTGTCTGATCTGATGTTGGCCATGGCAATTTGTTCAGGGTGTAGGCCTACCCTCTCCAGGTAGTTGCTGGGTTGGACTCCAGTCCTGACAACTGTACTGTGAAACTAGCATACAGGATGGATGGATGGATGGATGGTTGGATGGATTGACGGTGATGTGACATCAAAAAGAAGACTTTTGCGTGTTTCATTGTGTGAAAAACCAAATTAATGAATAATTACATAAGACAATATCAAACAGCAGGTATTCTGGGACAACTACTGTCCTTACTAAAGAGAAGTTTTCACCCATCTCACACTAAAGCATTAATTTAATACTTGGTTTAAAAATACCCTGAGTATCAGTCTCTTAAAAGTGTGTTTCAGTAGGTCCTGTTAAGCTCAGTGTCTGTTGATATGTTACTGCTGATTGCAGTGGGACTGGTCACCACTTAGTATTCTCTTGGTCTAACTGAACAATACAAACACAGCAGCAAAAACTGCAATTTTAAGCTTTTTGTGGGAGTTTATAAATAGGACAGAAGAGGCTGATGGCACACACTATAAGGACCGCACATATTCAAGCCTATATATGCATGAACCCACTTGTCCACAACCATAAATAGGTGTCCAGTTGAAAGGAGAGGAATTAGTCTGTGAATATCAGTCATTCTCACATCTCAGCTATGATTGAGGCAGCACTGAACACAGAGAGGCACAAAGAGGCAGACACAGATAATACCAGCCCTATCTGACGGGGTGCAGTGACAATGCACTCTTCCATTAAGCACAGGCACGGGCAAACTCTCCTAATTGCAAAAATAAGAATGTTTCTCAGTATTTTCCTGGAGGAACATAAAGTACTGACTGCATCTAAGAAATGCATTTTTCTTTTACCTTCTTTATTTTTTAACTCGCTTCTTGTCTGAAATTAAAATAAATTCCTGCATAGGTCAAAATCCGACACAATTACAGTGTCCTGCTACATCCCATGTTTCTACATGGCCACTGGCTCAAGTCTGCTGCTGAAGGACAGCTTCATGTCCTTGATGCCTTGGCCAAAATGTATTTTGTAAGGCACTCCGTCACCAGTGAATTAATCAGTTAAAGCAAGTTATTAAATTGTACCTCTTCTTTTTTTTGTTGCAAGCTGAACACATTGCCATGATCCAGAGGCAAAGTCTGACCAATTTTTGATCAGTGTTTTCTTTTTTATATTACAACCAAAACACTGCATTGCAATTTCTACCTAAGTCTGTAAAATACTTCCTTGGCTCAAATTTTAAGTTAAGCAATGTGGTAACACAATTATGACGTCATAATTTGTAATTAATATGGCAATTTGTATCACGTGCCTGTATTATAAATTCAGCTGTGCATGTTTTAAAGAGTAGAAACCCTGATGGGAAGCATTAATTACCTCAAGAGTCAAGAGAGAAACAATAAATGAAATCATGCTGCATCCCTCAGATAAATTAAGGGTTCTCTATCAGTCTGTCTGTCCATCTATTCATATCTCTAATTCCTTTATTACAGACTCATTCTAAAATGTGTAAACATTACCATATTCTACTCAGAATACTGTATTTGTATGAGGATTAATAATGGGTAAAACTACTCAAAGGTTAACAAAAACAGGCTAAAAATATTAGATATGCTTCCCTTTCCTTTCCTTTCCTTTCTTTTCCTTAGTTTCCTAAACTACCATGCTTGTGCTTTGTGTACATTAAACAGTCATAATGTTCATATCTGCTACTTTAACATCCGCAAAAAGGTACAACTGACTTGTACACAAAACATAGTCATGACTCATTCTGAAGTGGGGTAAGCCTGATTTATCTGCTCCTAGCAGTGAGTGTACTGCTGGGACTCTCATGTATGAAAGTGTTGTGTGTGATTACATTATTGTGATGAATGGCTGTTTGTTCTGTGAACAACAGAAAGTTTTTCTTTTGCCTTAGAGATTTGATTTATCTGACATTGAATAATTTTTGATAAATAACCTATTTTAATTGGGGATTTTAATATCCATGTTAAAATTGGCATTGATAGGTTCTGTATAGCCTTCAGTCCTTATTGGAATAATTCATTTTAGCTCCCCTGTCTCTGTCACAATCACACCCTTGATCTGGTTTTAGCTCATGACACTGCAGATGGTAACCCCTTACAGCTCTCTTTCATCTGATCATTCCCTCGTGAATTTTGAATTTAAGATCAAAGGACACACATTTTCTAGTAGAAGGATAAAAAAAGGTTTCTATCCTAAAATACGGTCGCCATATTTAAAGCCATTACTGAAATAGTTTTCTGCATTCCCATCTGGAAATCTTGTTGAGCATTTCCCCCAACTTTTCCCCTGCATAATTGGACTGGGTATGACAGCACTGATGCCTCCATATGATGAGCCTGTGACACTGCTGCTCCACTAAGAATCAAAGGGGTGACTCAGTTCAGACATTGTTTCTAGGGATAATGCACAATTCAAATATTGGAATAATCACTGACAAAACTTGTAACAAATGGCTCTCACCTAAAAGATTGAATGCTCCCCGACCTGGAAAGACTGCCTTATATCTTCCAAAGCAAATTTTATTGGCTAGACCTGTGTTTGCAGATAATTGAAGTGAATAAAAATAACCACAAATTTCTGTTCCAGCACTGTGGCCAGGTTGACGAAGAGCCAGCATGCTGTTGAATTGACTCTTTCCTCTGAAATTATTATGAATATTTCCCCTAATAAAACCAGATTGTTTTTTTGTTCACCTGCTGTTATAATTCTAATGCTTGATAATATGACATTAAAAGATGACAAAAGTAACTTAAACTAATTTACTCCCATTGTTACTGGGTCTAAACCATCAGCCTGTTTTAACCAGAGCAATGTGTTTTTATCAACAGATTATTACCATTAACCTTCAGCTTGCTGTCATTAAAACACAGATTTGAACATCAGCTCTTGAGCTTCTTGTTCCAACTATTAACAAACCAATATCCAAACTTCCTTTAATCTCTATACGTCTGAGCTGAAAACCTGAACTGCTGAAGAAAAATGAGAACAACCAGATTAGTTTTGTAAAAATTTAGGTCAAAGCACAGCAGTACTTGCCAATACATCACACTTTAACCCAAAAAGTTCCCTGCAACCTTATTGATAAACCCAAGTAAATGTTTGCACCTTAAGTGCCCTGTTTGTCATTTAATGGTTCTTTATAGGGTAATTCACAAACAGTTATTAAAAAAGGTTAAGCAAGCTCAAAATATGTGATTTGAAACACAGTAACAAAATGTGCCGTGCAATTATTTAGGTTGAGATAACTGTAGACAATGATTTGTAATTTTATAAATGCTAATCTAAGACCAGCATGTATGGTAAAATGGCTGTTCAAGTTTCAGAAATATTCTTATCTTATCAAGACATCAAGGCAAAAATTAGTTTAAAAAATATTTAGAATTTATTTTTTATATAAATATTGCATTTGTGATTTGTTTTGTGCTTCCTCTAAATTCCAGCTCCAGTTCAACATGAGGGGGTGAATTAACATGAGATATCAGCATATGAATGGTTCAATATTCTAACTCAAGGATGCAAAACTGAGATAGGAATAGCTTCACTTGTCAACTTCAAGCTGTAATCTACAGTCAAAATACTAAACCTGGAGGTTTCATTTCCTTTAGAACAGGTTTATACCGTGTCATTGTAGTAAAAGCAAAAATATCTGATGTTATTTATCTTATTTACCCCACCTCATATGCTATCTTTGTTGCAAACAAACAAGGATGCACAGGTAGTCCCACTAAAAGCAGCAGAGAAAGTATGTTAGAAAACATATTGCTTCAGCCGCCTGGAAATCAGACAAAAAGCTCTTTAAACTCTCGTGGATGATGGGAAGTGAAAATGAAGAGAAAATGAAAACACTTGGGGCACACTTGTGTGTGTGTGTGTGTGTGTTAAGCAGCATTGGGTTATGGTGAGAACTTTATGTCCATAGCAGGCACAGCTGAACTAGCTAAATCTACCATCATGTGATCTCTGAACCATATCACAGCTTAAAATGAATCCAATATTATTGTAGGTTTAAATTAAAATCAACATAATTTCAGTTTAATATAATTAGTGTAACTCAAATCAGTTAAAGAGTCGTTTTCAGAGTTTTTCAAAAACTGTTTCAGCTCTGAGACATGATTAGATATTCAAATTTTGTTTAATTGAATTTTGTTGAATTAATTAGAAATTAACCTAAAAGAAAAATAAAATCATAGCAGCTGTTTGCTTTACTGTTTTTATGCTTCAACTTCTTTTTCTTTTTCAGTGTAAAGAGAAATCAAAAGAGATTTTCTTTTTTCACACGTTTCTCCTCGCTTTCAATTGATAGACTGTTTACAGATGGGATCAAATGGCACTATCCCAGTTGTAATTCTCTAAAAAAACCTCTGCATGCTTATCTTAAACATTTACCTCATCTGTCTACACTCATCTATAAACAGTGACTGTGTCATGGAAACCCTGCACCAAAATCATGTTCTATGTCTATTTTCATGTATATTGTATGCTATCCAACAACAGAGACACTGATAATCCCTGTTGAGGAGGTCATTTGTTTGCTCTTTTCATTTGAAAAGTACCTTTGTTTATCCTGGTGAATGATGAATAAGCCTTTTCACGTGAAGCAAAAACTATTATGACACCATAAAGTATGCATGTACAGTAACATTTTTATTACTGACCTTTTAGGATTTCTGGCCATCCCTTATCCAGATCCTATAGTAGCTTAAATCTGCTTATTCAACTGTGATATTATGATTTTTCTAAACTGCATGTTATCTGTATTCCAACTCCTCAAATTATAAGAAGCAGTTGCATTTAATCACAAAGACAATTACTAGTGTTAGGTTTGTAAAGTAATTGCTTTTTGCAGGACACAAGTATACCCCACGGCAAAGGGACACATTAACTCATGGTCTGAATGCAAAATTATGTAAGTGTTATCTTTTTATTTATTCACCGAATGAATTTGTTTAAATGAAATAATTACAGATTCTTGTAGTGAGACATTTTTGAAAAAAAATGTGTCTATTAAGCATTAACTAGTAATAACTGTAACCGTACTCTTCTGAGCAGAAAATACTAATTATCAGGGACAGTGAGAATGCACCTTCATCTCTTTCATTATCACGTTTTGTTGTCATGGCCTTTAAAGGAGTGATTATGGATGCCAATGCTGTAAGCATTTAGGCACACATACTATTGCTGTTTGCTTATTTAGTTTCTTATTATAGTTTTCCCATTTCTGCTTCAAATTTTGGCATTTTACTCCTCACAGATGTTTGAAGGCACCTCTGTAAAATTTATATCAATATATAAGTCTTAATTGAGGGTACAGTGCTGTTTTTCTTGTTTTCTTGTTTTCACGTAATTTGGCTTGACCTGTGTTTGCACGAAAAAAAGTCTCTTCAGAATAAATTCAATTTTGCCGAAAAAGGTGCCAAAATGAACCCACAACCCAGCCCACTTTAAAGCTCTTCCGACAGAGGTGCCGCATGCACCAAGCCACTCAGGCAAACACCCGGGGCCCCAATCTCCTAGCGTACACACAGCCAATTCAGTTGTAAGGAAGTAGAGGGATCGGAGGGATGGTCCCAACAAAGGTTCTTTTTTTTTAGGTGATGTGTATGTCTAGAATTTTTATAAATTAGAATTGTTGCAACAAATAGCCTATCTTCAACGTTTTACACAACTTTATACATTTCCAGGAGTCAGGAGATCAGTGTGCTTGCACAGTCTCCAGGCCTAGTTGAGAATTTTTATGTGATAGAAAACAATTCATAATATGCAGCAATTGATTGTTGAATGCAGTAAATTAAGTTTATAAGGAAAAAGTCACACTTCCTTGATAAACTACGAACTTGTCTTCTGTCTATTTGTGTGTGTGTGTGTGTGTGTGTGTGTGTGGGGGGGGGGGGGGGGGAGGGGGGGGTGTGTGTTTCTCTGCGTTTTTTTTACCAATAAATTTTTTTTGTTTTTTGGGCACCCCACCCCCCCCCCCCCCCCCCCCCCCCCCCCCCCCCCCCCCCCCCCCCCCCCCCCCCCCCCTACACTCCTTTTACTCTAACATGCCAAGATCACTTCACAAAAAATACATTTTGGAGAACCTCTTATTTTTCTGATTCACTCTTAAGTGTTTTATGTTTTTCATCATTTACAGTAGTTGCACTTTGCAGGAATTTAAACACACAGATGGTGCTTCTTAGACTTTCTTTGGTAAAAATCATTGTTGATTCACTTTGCTCTATTTGGTCTATTCATTAAAATACAGTTTTTCTTTCTTTTTTTTTTTTTTTACATTTTTTTCTGCATTCTGAAGTTACATGATGTAATAGTGTCTATCAGGATGTTGCCTAGCAACAGATGGGACTTAGGCTGTGGTCCAATTGAAATGAACACTCAGAAGAAAAATGAGAACACTTCTTATCCAGATTCCAACATCCTCACTGGTTGGACCTGGTTATGACTGCATATCCACATTTATTATTCTACCATAAAAGATGTTAGATTAAGACATTTCCGCACAACCCGTGACATTGAATCTCTTCAAATTTCACCTACACGGATGTGCAGTGTATTGTGCTGCTGCTGAGTGGGTGGCAAGGCTTCTTTTATTGTTCATTATAAAGTAAGTGGAAGTCAGAAAATCTAATAATTTTTCATCTCCTGTTGGCTCAGCACAAATAGTTTTAACTGGAAAGTCAAATCACACATCCAGGTATGTCTGTGTGTAGGGAGATTGACAGAACAACTCCAGTTTAACTCAGTTACCATTTATGATGTTTTCAGAGGATTTTCGTTGAACTGAGCTTTTTTTATTCAGTATTGTGTTTTATTGGTTTATTCTGAACTCTGTTCCTTCTTAAGAGTAATATCTTATAAATATCTTAAACTTTTGTTTAAAAAAAAAAACTAGTGTTTTTTTTTTTTTTAGAAATTTTTCTAAAAGATTTTATTTTAAGATATAGGACTGTGTTATGAAAATATGACTGTCAAAAATAACTGATTTGGAAGTCCTTGTCACTGAAGATGTTCTTCTTTTTCAAAGAGAGGGACATCCATCAGTGCCAAATAATAGTCTCAGGGGGTGCTCTGGTCTTGATACTGAAAAATTGAGACTGACCTGTGAAAGAGAACTTAGCGTGAAGATCTCACAAGCAATATGAGAAAATAAATAGGAAAAAGAAAAAACAGTTTGAAAACAATCCCAGGATTTACAAGAACAAATGTGAATACAACACACTACTGACACACATGAAATCACTGAAAATACAATATGAGACTTTTAGGAAAACACAATTGTTCACAGTTTGTTTTCATATCCCGTCATAGTGTGCAAAGGAAAAAAAAGTGTTTGTTTTTTGGCCAACACAATATTTGAATCCTATTGAATAACAATGGAAAATATCCTGCTGGATTTTTGACATGTCTAATGGGGTTACATTTTCAACAGTGTAAAAATGTCAGTAAGAAGACAAACAATGTCATTCATGGCACTTAAGATTATTCCCTTCAGGAATTCTCCCTTTTCCACCTCACAGAATGACGGTTTTTATCTCACCAGAAAATGAGGAAATGCTACAAGGACATTCACATCATTTGCCAGTGCACAGTTGCCAACATATTGTGAAGTAAAAGACTGATGTTAAGTCTTACACAATAAATGTATCAACAAAATTGTAGCACCTTTATGCATTGTGCCTGTTTTATTATCTAACATGAGGCTGTGCACATTGGTGATGTTACAAAAAAAACAAAATAAATATGAGGTTTAATGAAGACAAAAAAGACATTAGTGTCTTTTGGAGTGGTCTTTTTTCCTATTTCTTTTTTCTCTATAAAAGACCAGATATAAACTAAAAGTTGTTGTGACAAATAATACATGAAGTGTCCTAAAATGAGGCATCAGTTTCTATTGAGATGATTAGAAGTTGAAATAGAAACTGAAGATTATTAACAATAGCGACTGTGATTGTCCATTAGTTTCCATTAGTTTAGCTTGCTGCATTAACAAATTACATAATTAAAAGTCAGAGCATCATCTACAGAGCAAAAACGTATATAGCTTATATCATTAATCAAATCTGTATCAGATTTAAACTTACCTTAAAAACCAGACGGGGAAATATAAAAAAATAAATAATATCCCCTTCTGGGCCTGCAATATACAAGTTTTATTACAAACAAAATACAAACCGTCAAATAAAACTATAAGCACTGTAAAAAAAAAAAAAACTGCCAAGATTTTGGGCATTATTTTTATTCATTTATCCTTATATCTGTATAGTAAAAAAAAAATGGGTCTCTCTCTCCAATGATTTTCCATCCATCCATTCATTTTCTACCGCTTATTTCCTGAACGGGGTTGCGGGGTGGCTGGAGCCAATTCCAGCTGTCATCTGGTGAGAGCTGATGTACACCCTGGACAGGTCACCAGTCTATCACGGGGTCAATACACAACACAACTCAAACAACCATACACACTCACACTCACTCCAATGGGCAATTTAGAGTCTCCAATCAGCCAATCCACAAGGTGCATGTTTTTGGACTGTGGGAGGAAGCCGGAGTACCCGAAGAGAACCCACGCTAACACGGGTAGAACATGCAAACCCCTTACAGAAAAGTCGCTTGTAGTGATCTTCCCCAAGGCTGAGTTGACGCTCAGACTCAAATAAGGACATTGTATTTACACTTCAAAAGAGTTCCGCACCGGCTGGAATAGATCAACCACAGAAGTGTCAACAGACTCACAGTACGCATGAGATTAACTTTTGTTTATTCTCTCCATCCATCACAATCATGAGGACAAGATCCACGATAGCCAGGAAGGCTGCGCCTCCGTCTCACGCCAGAACACCTCTGGCCCCCTTTGAAGTCGATCGCCCCTAGATGAGAACCAAATATCCCCTCACCAGGGGGTCATATTCCCACACTAGCACATATGAGAACTCCATAACTGAACTTCAAAACTCTGCATTATTAAAGTTGCATGAAGCCGTATGGACATGCCCCTCACCACTAGCTAAATGAACTCTACTGCACATAGGATGCAGGTAGAAATTTCAACCATCTCCGTATGACAAGTTTTGCCTGTCTTATAAATAAATTAATTCCCTCGATATAGCAAGAGCACCACTCAATGGACGTTCTCAAACCATCTGCGATCTTGATTCTCCTGTTCCAATGTTTGCAAATGTGTTTTTAACTGTGCTTCCTTTTTTTGATGACCCAACCAAAACTGAAAGCTTAGGTTAAAATGAATGTTTTATTCCCCAGGTTCCCAGACAACCAAACAACTGTTGAAAGTGTCAAGAATGTCTCATATATTTTACTGAACTTCCCGTTAGACAGAGGCTGATCAAACGCCTGCCTTAATGTTAAAATTACCTGCCAAAAGTAATGGATACATTCTCTCATCTCTACATGTGTTCATAAAATCTATCCTTATGGTTGGAAATATGTTAAAGATTTGATTAAACTCTAAGATTCGACAAGACTTAGGTTAGAGCCCACTTTTGCGCCAACATCCCAACACTCGGATTGGACAGATCTTAAAGGCCCGCCCTGAGTCTCAAGGATATTTACCTGAGACATGAGGCAAAATACTAGTTTTAGTCTCCGTTTTTTCTGTGAGTTTTCTGTAAGTTTAGGTTTTGTAGTTTTAGTTCTTGTATTTTTGTTGGTGCTGTGTTTTGTCCGTTTTTGTCAATTTTGTTAGTCTGCATTTTTGTGGTTTTTTTGCTCAACTCGCCTGGACCAGAAAGCATCCTAAGGTCCAGAGTATTATCGGGCTGTAGGCCACCAATCGCGTTGTAGAAGATTTTCACAAGCAACGTTACGCCCTGACGACGTTTCCCACCATCACGGGAAATCCACCTTGCTGCTACCAGCCACCAGTCGCTCCTCAGAGGACGGAGCGTGGGCCGCTCTTCGGACGCCGAACCAAAA
>JBAMIG010016635.1:0-10444 GCA_037177335.1 Kiunga ballochi | reverse complement strand
GAACACCAAGACATTTTCAATGCATGGTGTCAAAGTTGGCTCAAAGATTCATGAGGCCTCGGTTTCACCATCCCTACCTATAGTGTTTTGTTAACTTTTTTTAACGTTCGTGTTATATCCACCATTGTATGCTGCCTCCCGCAATGCATTGTGGTCTATATTGTCCCGTCTAGTGACCATCAACGCTCACTACTTTTCAAGGTGCATTGTGGGTAATTTTGAGGGCACTACTTTGTCCTGAAAGTACGTTCTGACACCCCTACAAAATGGCGTGTCCACTATATAGGGCACTACGTAGGGATTAGGGTGCACATTCGGACACAGCCCCGGAGTCCGTGACAACCGCTAACCAAAGCAAAGCGTTCATGTCAGGTGACCGGTGGAGCGTGACATGATTGGCTGAATGCCGGTTCGCTGTTATCTAGAATTGACTAGTTATCCCAGTGGCCCGGATACTAAAAGAGTGTTTCTGACAGCAAATTGTAACTGTTAAATTTGGCAATCTGAATTTTTATCCTTCGAATTTCTTTACCTTTGCATTTTGACTCTCGAATGTTAAAACACTGTAAACATAGTAGTGAAAAGAAACTATCATAAAATTCGAAGCATTTAATACAGAAAAAAGATTTTCAGATGTGTTAATTTGCTGCATAAAATTCTGCTGCTTTTTCTGCTGCATTGCTATGTGGTCCAAGAGACCAGTTCGGTGGAGGAAAATCATACGCTGTCCTCACTCGGTTCGGTGGAGGAAAATCCTATGCTGTCGTAGCGATGCTAACAGAGTCTGTTCGTGAGCGTCCCGCAGCCTGGAGGAGAGTGGCTGCTCCTCAATCAAGCACATAGATCCGTGTGCAATTCCTGCCCCCAAACAACAAGGACCAATCACAACAACAGTCTTGCTATTGCCCTTGACTGACCGGAGGGGAACAAATGTATTTTCTGTGTTAACTTGTAGTAGTAAATAAAGTTTATTCAATAAAGTTTTAAAACTGCAGGCCATGACGGTGTGAGAAGGCCATACCAATAATTAAAAGGTCTCACAAAAAGTGAGCCTTAACAACATCTCTATGAATGCTATTATGTTACCCAACAGCACAATAATCCAGGGGCTACATATATATATTTATAATTATATAAACGGAATTAACAACATAAATAAAATTAGCAATGAACAAGTGAACCTGATAACAAAGTCAATTATCTTGAAGAAAATGCTGTCTTTCCACACTACACTCTCAGTCTGCAACAGGCGATTGCAGTTGAGTACAAAAATAATGAATATGTAGCCCTTTACTACAAGAACACTCAAGTTGCAAAGGGATCTGTCTCTATTATATCATGACTGTCCTCTTTCTCAAACTTGCTTATGTAGCAGTTCTATCTTAACAGCTTAGACATCTAAAGTGCTCTAAAGCTGTGTTCATATAATATACAGTAAAACCTTCTCTTAGTGTAGAGTACACACTGGAAATACCATCCTACAGCATCCACTTAGATATCTCCTTTTATTCAATGACATCTTCACAAAGTACTAGAGCTGACATCATCTGTCTGCCTTCATTCTTTTCATAGACATACTGGCTTTCTAAGTGAAGAAGTCTAAAGGTGCAAAATAAGAAAAGGTAAAAAAAAAAAAAGTGGGCACATCTTCCATCCCCCCAGCTATCTTCCTGACATAACCTTGCCGGTGACCTGGTTTGAACAATAGTGGCTGGTCTTTTCCTTTTCCTGGGGAGATTTTAGCCACAATGTTGTCAAGACATGGCAGCAGTTCAGACATTTGTACTGTCACAAAGCATGAAACTGTTTCAAATGTGTTGCAATGAGAGATGTGTAGATATGCTGTGAAAACCCAGGGGTATTGTCAGTTGGGTTTTTTGATCCCCTGGTTGTACCTCCAGTATCACCAGGTCAAGGTGAAAAGTTGGGATCAAAAATAACCTGCTGAAACATGCTGAATGTGTTGAAAAAAAGGCTGCATGGGGCAAATGATAAGAGATTAAGCCTCATCGTTTATCATGTGACAGTAAGGTAATGCTGTAATATTTCAGATTCTTATCAAAAACATATTGAGATCAAACAGGCTTTTAAACAGCCTGTAAATTATATAACAACATCAGAAGACTTCCAAGTTTTAGTCATTTATGTAGGAATTGATCTAACGAGGGTCTTTTCGTTTCTTTGGATGCAGAAAAGGTCTTTTCCTACGTCGCTTCAACCCATTTATCCCTTCACTGTCACAGTTTAGCTTTACTTTTATGAAACAAATGCAGGGTCTGTACAGTCATCACAAAAGAAATCAAATCGGAGAACGTTGCAGATTTAGCAGGTGTGATTATATACCACGTCCACTGATGTTTCCTCTGAGGCAGTCCAGCATGACCAAGCTATTTGCAGTCTAGTTAGCCAAAAGGCTAGCTACCAAAATAACCTTTATACTTTTGTTTTGATAATAATAATCAATAATTATTACTTCATTAAAGGAAATATGGATATAAGGACCTTTCTTAAGCGCTAACAGCAGGCTAACCTTTGCTGCAACACCAGAAACATAAACATGTCTTAAAGTCTTCTACAATAACTAGCACAATAAACACTTTCCCCAAAATTCGCAACTTTATGTCTAGACCTTTGAAACTAGTATTTAACTGAATGCTTTGTTTGTAGGATTAATTTATCTGAAAGTTATGTCTTAACGTTAAAAATTACACGTGCCTGACTGTCCAACTCATTCATGTTAGTTGTTCTTATTTTGTTTTTTATGCATCTGCATACTGTTTATATCAAAAAGGAACTCCACCAGATGTCTCCAAATTTAATTAATAAACCTGTTTAGAAAAGGCAGAGTTGCCCTCCTTAAACTTTACATCTTCTTCACTGTCATATCCAAACAGAGTAACTTGTTTTTCTCACAAAAAATCTAATTTAATTTAATTTAATAAACATTAAATGTAACCGTTTTTCTTCATTTGTTATTATTTTAACTGGTACTCTTTAACCAACCCCCTTTCATTGTGAAACTGTTTACAGTTGACATCATCTACAGTAGAAATTCTCTGGTCTTCCTGCTGCTTCTCTCTCCGAGCTTGATCAGCTCTTTTAAAACTCACTTGTCTCAACCTGGGATGAGAAACTTTTGCCACCATGATCCAATTTAAATACGACTCAGACGACCATAATGTAAAACCATTAGCAATGGCTCTTTTTAAGTGTTGCTACTTGCTTACTACTACTTTCCTCTCAGGATTTTGGAACATGTTCTCATATTTCTTTATGACAAACAACAAAGAAGAAAACTGGGACACCCACTGGGAAATGCAAGACAAGTTCCTTCTACCAACTCAGAGTAAATCATGGAGGTGGATCAGATCCCAATGCCTTGGGTTCATCATATTTCTATCAAATCTTTTACCTTCATATCTAATTATGAGTCATTTCTCCCAGACAGAACTACAGAACTCTGCTGTAGTTGATCACCATGATGTACTACCAAAGGAGGACCAGAGTCTTCCTATTTGATGTGTGTCACAGGGTTTTGCACATTTATACCTCCCTAAACAAAGCAAAGTTTTTACCCAAACATAGCCACCATGTGTGTTTCCACATAAGTTTTAATGCAGAGGGTGTACTGGCCCTTCAGCCGAGTTTTGCTTTGTCTGTTTTTTAACATGTTATTCACAGACACCATAAATATCAGATGCTGTGTGTGCGAGACATGATGAGAAAACCAGCATTTTACACAGTACTAAGTACCTACATGTGCTATACATGATTAGAAAGAATAAAATATGAGAATAAGTATACCATGCCAGGCTACAAGCATAACTGCAGATTCAGTAAACATCTAATTCAGACCAGTTGCAAAACCCACGCTAACACGGAGAGAACCCACGCTAACCAGAACCAGAACCAGCTTTTTAACCAGAACTTTTTATAGTACAGCAGGGTATCATAAGAATTTTAAGTCTGAATACTTTGTCATAGAGTAGATATTAATCAGTACTAAGAGTTATTTTAAAAAAAAATGCTGAAATTTAATCTCAATTAAGTAACTCATTGTGGTTCTATGATTCTATGAAGGATATTCATCCATCCATCCATCCATTGTCTATATGGTTTAGTCCACGTCAGGGCTTGGGAAAACTGAAGACAATCCCAGCAACCTGCATGCGAAAGGAAGGTAAAGCCCACCAGTTCGCTGTGGAGTCCCACAGGCCACAAAAATCCTGATAAGACTCTTCAGCTTGACAGCATCTCTCACCACTGGTGTCCATTAGGGAGATCTGGAACTATCACCAGAACAGGCACCGATAACCTTATGGCCACGGCTCCAGCTGGCCGCTCCGACATCAGAGGCATTGTCCTTATTTTATTAAGAAAAAGAATTATTTGGTCCCGAAGTACTCATCAAGAGTTCTTTTTATTACAGACAAGATAGACACTCCAAATGACCTTGCCACCTAAATTAAATATCATTAATGACTTGGACAAAAGCAACCTGGCCACAGAATCAATCAGTTTGTCACACTCCAAACTCTCCAACATGGGAAAGACTAAAGAGCTTTTTGTGGATTTAGGGACAGAATAGACCTGCACAAGACCAGTATGGGCTACAAAACCATTAGCAAGAAACTGGATGTCTGCATTATGGTCTTTACTTTGACTTGTTTCTCTGGTATTTTCAGTATTAAACTGTAAAAACTGGTAGTCAATGATGTCATTAATCAATAGTGTCCTTTCTGTACTAATAATATTGGTGATAAAGTTACCAAATAAAGCAGCATAATGAGATGCAAATCTGTGTTTGATGATTTTGGGTTATAAGTAAATTGTATTTATATTGTCTTTGCTCGTTTTATTTGGACTGAGCAGGTCAATATTTTCAGAAGATCTTTATGATAAGTCTGAAAATCTTTTCCCCGTCTGTCTTTTCATGCTTCAATCAAGAACCTGGTCTCTTCATATGCAGCTGATAACAATATTTTTTCTTAAAGTTGAAGGGGCTTCTTTTGAAAATGTTACAGGAAGCTGGTGGACTTAGTGGAAGACTGGTGTCATGTGGTCATACGAGCAGATGTGAGTGAAGAAGATTTGGATGTTTGATTTTATGTCATGAGCCCTGCAGGACACTACTATAGCTGAGTTTGGATGTGACAAAAACATAGATGAAGCATTTAGCTGCAGGAAAGAAAGAGATGGATGAAAACAGACAATGCTTTTCTAGTGGAATACTGGTCAAGGTAGAGGCTGTTGTTGAGGATAATATTGATCTGAATGTAAGGGGATGAAAAACGGAGTTATCAAAACAGGGACAGATATTTTCAGTGTTTCGGTGATGGATTAGATACCAGAAATATTCATGTCACTTTTGGGCAGGTAGAGTAGATAAGTAGAGTTGGATGTTATAGCCTAGCAGCAAAAAATGGAGACCATAAGTGATGTATAACGTTGCCAAGGTGGGAAAAAGCAGAATAAAGAGTAGAGGAGCAAACACAAAACCCTGGGGGACACCAAAGGAAAGTGGAAGAATGAATGATGAGTAGTTACAGTGGCGGACTTACCATTAGGCAAAACTAGGCAGTTGCCTAGGGCCCCAAGTTTCAAAGGGCCCCATAAAACTCCTCATACACTTGCGGTTTATAAAATTACCTATTTGCATTTATTAATTGCGTTTCTGATTAAAATCCTTTAGCTAAAATGCCATCAGAATGCTTATTATATTATGTATGTTCCCCCCCCCCGATCTCCACTCAGTTGAATCAGTCCATCTTACTACGCAATAAGGATCCAGAAAGAGGGAAACGAGTGAAACATATAAAAACAAACTCCGCAAAGAGACAAGAAGTTAAAATAAAATAAAATATGAAAAGAAGTTACCCCAGCAGTGCTGAAAAGAGGAGGAAAAAGAAGGAAAGCAGAGAGCTGGTGTCAAAGCTTCCAAAAGTTTCCATTCTTCAGTGCTGCCAGCAGTAGCAACCAACAGCATGTTCAACTTCGATGTCGACACCTGCTGAGGAGGGTTCGTCTGAACTACTACTGAGTATAAAAACAGTCGAAGGGGTGAGTCTCTGCCAACCTCAATATTGAGTATTTACTTATCTCATTGAAGACAGGAAAGTTTATTGGTCATTTTGAAGCAAACTTTGGATTCTGTTTGTTTCCTACAGCTTAGAAATGAATTAAATACATGTTTTGAAATTATCAATTCAGACTTTGAGGAAGATGTTCCACCAGACTGTAGGAGTCCAGAATCATCCACTCTCCTAATAAGTGGTCAGCACGGGATGCTTCTTGAAGATGACCCAGCATCCCGGCCAAAACCGCTGTCTGATGCTGCACGCTGCTCAATAGTTTTGAGAGGACCACGTCAGGTAAAGGACAGGGTCTTCCCAAGAAATGAAGATGGGCGCAGATTTACCAGCAGCAATTACTACATGCAAATGAAAAATAGAGAACAGATAAGCAGATCATGGCTTGTGTACAGTGAAAAGAAAGACTGTGTTATTTGTTTTTGCTGCCGCCTTTTTGGAAACAGAGGAAGGAGCAATCAGCTGAGTGAGGATGGATTTAATGATTGGAAAAATCTTTCAGCCCACCTGAGAACATGAAAAATCAGCTGAACATATTGCAAATATGGATGCTTGGCGCAACCTATCACAAAAACTCCAGACACACACGACTATAGATCGGGTGAACCAAAATCTTCTTTCTCTTGAAGTAAATCGCTGGAAAGATGTTCTGACAAGACTAATTGCGATTGTTAACCATCTGGCAGAGCACAATCTAGCATTTCGAGGCCACTCTGACTGACTTGAGACTGGAAATGGAAACTTCCTTGGACAAGTTCAACTCATGGCTCAGTTTGACCCAATTATTAGAGAGCATCTGAGGAGAAGTCACACCAAAGAGTTAAGTGACAATTACCTCAGCAAACACATTCAAAATGAACTGATCTCCCTTGTAACAAAGTGCACAATTGACACAATTGTGGAGAAAGTAAAGAAGGCTTAATATTATGCTGTTATCATGGACTGCACTCTAGACCTCAGCCACAATGAGCAGCTTTCAGTCGTGCTACGGATTGTGAATTGTGAAACCTCAAAAGGTATCTCCATCCATGAGCACTTTGTCGGTTTTCTTCAAGCACTTGACACAACAGGAAGAGGCTTGTGCAAGTCATTTTTAGGGCACCTAGAAACACTAGGCTTTAACCTATCCAACTGTCGTGGTCAGTCTTACGACAATGGCAGTAACATGCAGGATAAAAAACAAGGAGTCCAAAAGAGAACAAGAAATCACAAAGACAGTGGTCATTACAAGATTTGCTGAGGCCAAGGCTCGCAAAATAAGATTTTAGGGACAAAAGGGAAATAAATATAAAGACTGAGAAAACAGGACAGACGGGAAGAGAACAGTAAGGAGTAATATGAGTTAAGGGAAAAGAAGAAGAAAAAAGACATGGACAAAAGGGAGAGGAATGGCAAAGACAGAAAAAGACGGGAAGAAAAGAAAGAAAAAGAGCAAGACAACGGGACAAGTAAAAAGGGAGAGACAACATGAAAAAGGAACAGGAAGAGATGGACAAAAGGTAAAAAATATAAAGCATGTGAATTTGGTTAAGATGTCTACTTAATTGACCTGTTTTATGTGTCATCTTCTCACTTCAGCAACAAAAAAGTGATAACTGCCCGTGCTGGTTTGCTGCTGCTCGGCCCAAATTGGACCTATATAAAGGTAAATTATCTTTGTCACATATACAGTCATGGAATGACAACTTATACAGTGAAATCAGTTCAATGTATGAGATCCACCTAAAGTGTTCTATAGAACCTACTGTTAAAAAACAGTGAGTGTGTATTCTGTTAAAAGTCTGTATCTGTCTAATTGACCTATCATTTTGTGTGTTTTCTTGTTTCAAAGGGCCCCAAATTCTTTAAATCCGCCACTGAGTAGTTATTGATGTGGATAAATGCTTTATGATTTGTCAAATAAGGCTTCCACCATGAGTTTGCACTGTTGGGGTCACCAGTTTAAGCCTATGGAGGAGTTTGAACAACAACCTCTATGTGGAACAATAAACAGGTCAGGGTGTACCCTGCATTTAGCCTGTAATTGCTGAGAGGCTCCAGCTTAACTGAGACCCTGAAATGGAATAAGTGCAGGCATGAGCCATGAGCTGGAGGATTAGGCAGGCAGTCGCAAATGGGAGGGACACAATAATTGATATGAGCAAACAGGTAAGTGCCTGCTTCATCCGACAAAATCAATATTGGAAGACGCCATTAAATCTTTTTTAAAAGATAATTTAACAGCAGTCCCCAGAATGTCCCAGTCAACGTTACATAACACGTAGCCTGGTGCAAACATGTTTGTGCACCCTCACCCCAACACAAGCGTGGGTTTGTACACACTGCAGTATGCATACACACAAGCTTGGCCGTATACACGCACAGTACCAAAAGTTTTCTGACCCTTCCTTTACTGATGTTCTGCCAATTCAGGTGTTGGTCTCTGATCATTCCATGTTTAATGTTTTTCCTGAAAAGAAAGACGTGAAAATGGATAAAGCCTGTAAAGTGGAGTTATTTAGCTCGTTGGAGTCATTTTGATCAATCCACTAATTCTCTGAGCATACGTAGATCATCTGCATTGTACGCTAACATCTAAAGGCAGCCTAGTGACCTGCCTTTTTACACTAATAGTTTTTCTATTGGATACTGACTGTGCCTTCAATAGAGGGAGTTGCTTTGTTCGTAATAGTGCATTGAAGTACCACTTGTGCAGCTTCTGTTTATTGTCTTATTGCTTATTATTTCATCAGCTTATTGCCTGGCCAGCAGGAGGCAGTGTTGAGCGTTTTTAATTATTAGTATTGAATGATGAGGAGCAGTAAATGAATGCATGAATGGGTTTACCAGGCTTCAGGAAATTGTAAAATGAAAACTTGTATTAAAAATAATGATAAAAGATATTTTTTTCTAAAATAAAAAAATGAATTATTAAAATTAAGTTATTTTATCAGTTTTCTTTTGCCTTGTGTAAGCACTGCCTATGTATTTTTTTATCCAGTTTAACATTTGATCAGAATAAAAATAAGTTATAAATGCGCCTCAGCTGATCCAACCTGTACATATTTAGCTTGTGTGTGTTTATGTGACATCTAAATAAAGTAATGAGTACTGAAGTGCTTGGAATAAGAGTGGATTAAATTAACCTGAATATATTCAGGAATAAATCAAAATGATGAACACGATGTCTGCTCAGTGGGTCTGTACTAAGTTTGCACGACATACCGGCATCTGTATAGTACCGCAGTACTAGAGCTTTGACAACAATACTATGCATTTAAAAAGAAATGGTTCCGTCTGTTCTAAGGGACTGAACATTTCAGTTTCCATATCAATTTTTATTCAAATTATTTACCAAAATGTTTCAAGAGTGTTTTAAATAAACCGAGTATGTACATTAGAGTTTGCTAAAAAAGTATTGAAAAGAACCGAAAAGTGTCAAAACACTAAATGGTATCATATCGAAACACAAATGTGGAAATGTGTGCAGCCTGGGCTGTGCAGCAAAAAGTCTGAAGCCTATCAAATGTCTGAGTTATAGATAATTCAGGAGGATAGCTAAATCTGATATTCTTTATCACATTACAATAACATCTGATTATGAGAAAAACAGATGAACAAACATTGATTTAGCGTAACACGGCAATGTCTTCATACATGTAAACTATAAGGCTGTCGCTGATATGTACATGCGTCTTTGTATGTGCAAAAACAAACAAAACTGCGTCATTAACATCTTTTAGAAATACTGTATATGAAACAAGTGCAAATGTTCAAAAGAAAATAAATGGTATGCAGCCACACCACAGTGGAGAATAAATCAAGTAAAACGTGTACATTTAGTTTATGTTACAGCTTCTTTTACATCCCGCAGTAGCAGCTAATGCTAAGACCATGTTCAACAAAGCCCAGATGTCTTGTAAAATAGACAGAATGTAGGCAAAGCTTTTTCATATATACATCTGAGGGGAAGAAATGAAGCTGCATCAGATGTGATTAGTAGAAATATTTGATTATTTTCAGATAGCAGATGTTTGATGATCATTTAAGCATGCTCAGTGTTAGTGGATAGCTGGAACATAGTAACTATCTCTCCTGAGCACCTTTTGTATGATAAAGCTACAAAGGAAATATTCCATGAACAGGGCTTTGTTTTTTAACAAGGTTTGTATATATTTATGTGGGCCTTTTATATTTATTTGTATATTACATGTTTATACATAAATTACTAAAAAATGTGCATATTTGCCCTTTTTACTGTCTGTCTGTCTGTCTATCTATCCATCCATCCATCTGTCTATCCGTCCGTCCGTCCGTCCGTCCGTCCGTCCGTCCATCCATCCATCCATCCATCCATCCATCCATCCATCCATCCA
>JBAMIG010016634.1:0-10449 GCA_037177335.1 Kiunga ballochi | reverse complement strand
TCTCAGTTGATTTGTACTGAATCCAGAATGTATGGCATTTCATGTTTTTTAATTGCATTATAGGAAATAAAGAACTTCTTCACAATATTCTAATTTTCTGAGACAGTCCTGTATTTTTGTGCTATATAATTAATTGTTTGCTTTTCCCTGCAGGCAATCTGAAACCCAGCTGAGTCATGACATTAATGATGTGGTTAGCTTTAATCATTTCATTTTTGTGTCTTAATCCAGATGTGTAATTTGATCTGTTGTATTTTCTTCTTTTTTTTTTTTGCATTCGGACAAATTAATCCAATCCATCTGTTCCTACAGGCATATAACAACCTGGTTGAACATTATGCAGACAACATAAGGTGTTCAGTTAATCTACACACCAGCTGAGTAGTTTTTATTCATGAATAGAAAAGGGAGACTGAATAAATTAAAAGGTACTTTGAGAAACAAAGTGAAATATCTGGCTGTTAATAAAATGTGAAAGAGTTTAGCGGCTGTGGTGCATGTAGTAGAGCGGGGTCAATTCGTAACCAGTGAGTTAATGGTTCAAGTCCTGGCTCTGGCGTCCACATGTCAAAGTGTCCTTGAGCAAGACACTGAACCCCCAGTTGCTCCCGGTGCTGCGTCACCTGTGTGAGCATTTGTGTGAGCGAATGGGTGAATGTGTCAGATAGTGTTAAAGCGCTTTGAGTACACTGATGTGTAGAAAAGCGCTATACAAGTACAAGACCATTTAAAAAGACGAAGAAGCCATGTAATATAGTTGCATATTTTTTATTCTTGTATTTGGTGAAATATATCATTAATTCAGAAAACCATGAGTCAGTAATTAAACCTACAATCAAAGTCAAGGTGTTAATAATAAAATGCCACCATCAAAACTTTATATTTATTTGGAATAAACGTCTTCGAGCAAAAGTCCAGCTTCTTCATGTATCACTGTGTATTTATCATGACACCTGGTAGAACTTGTGGAGAACTGGCTGACTGGAGCAGGTTGCATGCTGATGACCTGTGGCGACTGCACGTTAATAACAACAGGGACTGTGTCGCGTTCTGTCAACTCACGATGCATCTGACACCAGGAGCACCACAAGCAGAAATGGGTAGCTGCAATGTCTTTGCAGATAGAGCCCTGCAGACCAGCACACTGTTTCATTTCTGTCACTTTTCATTCATTTTAAAATCAGCATTTTGTGTGTCTTTACCTTGATACCATATTTATTACGCATAGCTGACCTCAGCGCTAAGGATGCTGGAGGAACAACTAGTGGTACCCCGCAAGGAGATAAAAACAAAAAGAGAGAAGGACGGCATATATCGCATAAGGGGAGACAGTAGTGTTCTCCAAATTTGTTTGAAACTGTGCAGGCAAGGCAGGGGCAACACCAGAAACCATAGCAACCTCAGGAAAACAAAAAAAATACATATATTTAGGGTGATGAAATGAACGAAGATGGTTAAGTGAAAAGCAAAGCATTTTAACTGGGACACTTACAGGTACTGGCATTCTCAAAGCAGTCAAAGAGACCACTTTTCCATTCTAGGAGTGGTTTTTCATCCATTAGATTTCCAAATTCTGCCACAGACCTGTGAGGAGAGTTCAGCAGGAAATAAAGTATAACAGCTGATTATTATATGAGGAAACTAATGGAGGAAGTAAGTGGATGCTGCATGGCATAAAGATTATTACTCGTCAAATTTCATCCTTGGTTTCTGTTTTTGTGCCAACATACCAATGAAAAGTATTTACAAAGTGTTTTCTGTTTTTTTCCTGTAAGTTTTGTTTTTATTTCAGCAAACTATTCTTCTGATATCAAAGAATTACAAAACAGGGCTTAAAATGATTAATTGGTTAATTTTGATATACAAAACTATCAAATTATTCACATAAAACATATTCACATATGAACACAATTAATTAGGATTTTTTTTGTCTTTCAGGCGATAAAAAGCTTTTTCTTGGTATGGCAATGCTACTACCAAAGTGGGGATCTTACAGTGACCTTAACAGCAGCTGTCTTTTAACTGGAGGGTTGGAACTTCAATTTCAAGCCTTCTGACTGCTGCTAAGGTATGTGTGTGTGTGTGCGTGCGTGTGTGTGTGTGGCAAACAAGACTCGAAAAGTGTGAGAACTATACAAGTCATTAGCATTTACCCTTTGTGAATAGATGCAAATGCATGGACCAGTTCAGGAGGGAAATGGTAAATGGCATTCACTGATATAGCACTTTTTTCATCTCTGGATGATCAAAGTGCTTTACATATCCTGCTATCCATCCATTAACACACTGAGGGTGGCAGAGCTGTTATACACACACACACCGGCCCTAGCCTGACCACCAGGAGCAACTAGGTTTAATGTCTTGATCAAGCACGCTTTAAGATGCAGATTTTAGACGGACTATTAACCAAACCCACAACCCTCCAATCAGAAGTCGGCCACACTACAACTGTCCCATGGTCGCAGGAAGCAGTGATAAAACATGTGGGATTTCCTTGACAGCCAGTAGTGACCAGACTAGCCTAGTAAATGAGTGCTTCATGTTGTCATGTCGCCACCTGATTTGCATGTAACTAAAGTACTGTTGACATACCAACACACTGGAAAAAGCTGAAAAACGAGAATGTCTAAACGCAGATTATGGAGATTAAAGTTAAGTTTCACTTTAGGATCTACTTATAGAGGTGCAGTTTTCTCCAGTTAGACCTGAAAACCTGGATGAGATTCTGGAGCTGGGTTGTTTGTGTTGTATAGCTCATACTTTTTCATTTTAATCAGTACAGTTTACACAGTTGCAATAAAGGGTCAGTTGAACACTGGTGTGTTTCTCTAATTGTTGGAACCTGTTTACTACATTGGCAATGAGAATAAACCACATTTTCAGAACAAGATGGCAACATACATTAGGATTAAGTACATATATATATATACATATTCCATTTAACATTGTGTATGCTTTATATATTTTATTGTTCAGCAGTAAATGAGAATGTATGAGAATGTGCATCAGTGTGTCTTTATTTACTCTCAGTGAGTTTTTTTTTTTTTTTTACAAAATCAAATATCCAAGGACTATTTATCAAATCAAAGTTTATATATGTCTTATCCATCTAGTTTCATCTCAAATGGGAAGTTTCAATTGGAAATTCAGCAGATGTGTTGGGGAATCTCAAAATGAAACCACTGTTCAGATCTTTATACTAGGAAGCACTAAATGTTATAACTCATGTTAAGACTGCGTTTGTCTTTCTTTATACTTATTGTTTGACCACAGGCCATACACCTGAAACATATATACTTAGAAAATATTATTAAAGTAAATCAATCCAAAAGCCATAATGTCAGTCCCATTTGGTGTAGGCCTAATAAACTGGCTCAAAACTACAACAAAATCATTGACCACATTTCCCACCGTTTTCTGCGCATGCGCTATCTACCGCCACCATGGAAACAGGAGGCTTTCACATGCCACAATTTATCAACGAGATGTTCAAAACAAATATACAACATTATGACACTTTACCTACTTACAGTGACACTGAAAAAACTCGAACATATAGACTCACTGTTTACTATGCTGTTTTAATCTCCTACAGCTGCCGAGTGACATTCCACATCGCTAACACAATACTAGCTTCTTCAAAATGAAGAATGTCACGTTAAGCAGTGGGCACACACACATTTCTATGTGCAGAACTTTTTTTTCTACTGCATAAGAAACTTCCACATACCAACTGTGTGTTCCTGGCGGTAGTTTGGTGAAAATGATTAAGAAACTTTTCTCACCAGGTGTTTTAATTCATTGGGCTCACGCATGCGCTCAGGCATGACAATACAAATACTCTGGACAATAACGTGAACCCAAAAATGTTAGTTTACATGTTTACTTTATTGAGTAACTCAACACCTATGGTTAGTTGTGAAGACGTTGTCAAAAGGGACAAAAAGGTGTTTGACTGGATTTAAGCCCTGATAACAACAATTGTTTGAGATTGAAAGATATCAAACAACACGTCTATTTTTTTCCAATGACCTACTGCTGACACAATGAAAACAGCTATTCATTTAAGTCTTTTTTAACATTAGATTTAATATTATTTGCTAAATAGCTTTTCAGACTGTAATTCAGATAAACATATTTAGAGAATTCACGGTTAGAAATTACAGTTAAACACAAATGTGTTAAAAAAAACATTATTATTAAGAAAGTTCAAATGTACACAATGTCTCCATGTAGCATAAAAAGGATGGTTTTTAGAGGAGCTACCATTGCCATCTTGTGGTGTTTTGTTTTCTTTCAGGTTCCCATCAAACCAGCAGGTGGCAGTCCAGAAAAGTTAAAAAGTTAAGCAGAAATTACTTCTGGTAGTTGTTCCACTAAATATAAATTTCCTGATCAAATGTATTTAAATGAAAATTCAATTAATTTTATTAATGTTAGATATATTTTACTTTGTGAAATAATACTTAGAGCCTTTAATAAAGCTCTAACATGATGACTTAAATGTTACAGCAAAGTAAATCCGCAAATGAGCATCAAATAACTAAAATAATTAATTAATAAATCAGTCAAACATCAATGTTAGTATTTCTTATGGTTCCAGATGACAGGCAGATGTCAGTCTTTATTTATTAGTGGAGCACTATTTCATCCAAAGATATGCAACATTAAAAACATGACTTACAAAACCCTATCTTACACATCAAATCCCCCAGACCACAAACCCATAAGCCACATATATAGATGACATTATCATGACACATATACATAAAATTATGTGTGAAATTGGTGTCCTAATGCTCACCCTTGCAAAGGATTAAGCTGAAGTAAAAAGAAAATCACTAGAACACAATAAAATGTAACTCTTGAGGATTAGTTTAGGATAAACATGTCCTTTAAGATGGTCTGAACGAGATCAGTTTTACGTTCATTGAATTAAAAATTAAATGTGACGGAGTAGCCGTAATTATATGTAATTATACAGTAATTATACTGCTTCTGTTTTGATCTGAAACTGTGATTGGAGGTTGCTTAAAACGTAAAGGACTACAGCTGGAAATTTAAAATATCAAAAACACACCCTGCTGCATCTATGAGTTGTTCATTTCTATTCTATGGGTCATATTTGGGTTACAACATATACGGCTTTATGTTTTGTGTTGACATTTTCGACTGAGTTACTTCAGTTTGTTTTCTAGTTCTGCAGCGGCTTCTATGAGGAAATGTAGTTGTACAAACAACCCACAGTTGACCAATTAGAGGCGTCACATTATTTTTCTGCTTATTTCTGGCAGAGCTGATTGGAAGACCTACAGTGATGTTCAATGTGATATAGATAAAGGGGTTTCAGAAAAAGGCTGTAATAATTTATGCTTTTGTATGCACAAAAAAAAACTTTTAGACTGAAATGTGCATACAAAATTGGCCATTTGAAGCTCAAAAGTATGAATAGAAAAACAATTAAAAAAAAAGCACAGTAAGCTAAAATATTTTATGAAGTATACTTGTCTTTTTCAATTCTATTTTATTCTACATTCATTTAGCAGATGCCTTCATCCAAAGCAACAGAGAACAAAACAATAGAAGCAAAAAATCAAACGAAAGGGGACAGCATATATAAGTGCCAGACTGCTGCACGGAACCAAAGCCCACTAACCTCAGTAAAACTAAATGCTCATAGACAAAATGATATAACTGAATAAAAAATGCACAACATTACTAACGTAGAGATTTCTAGGAATTCACAATCAAAAATCCCAATGTTACATTAACTATACTAAAAAGATCAGAGCGCTTCATGGGGTTATTTAGATGGCATTACTACTTAGGTGACAAGACCAGATGAACAAACATTTGCAGGCATCATCATAGGGGCAGGCTGCATGCCGACAAGAGCCGGTGGCTGGATGCTGATGAGAGGCTGCGGCTGCATGTTAACAACAGTTTGCTGCTGCATGTTGATGACAACAGGAACTTTCATGCGATGTTTTAATTCACGATGCATCTGACACCAGGAGCACCACTTGCAGCAACAGGAAACTGCCATGTCGTTACAGAGAGACCCCTGCAAACCAGCATGTTAAAACATGTTTCTTTTTGTTACTTTAAGTTTGCCAAGATTTAGTGCATGTTGCATCATACCTTGATACTATATCTGTAACGGATGGCAGACCGTACGGATAAGGCTGCAGGGGGGATAGAGCAAAGTATACATAAATCACATAAAGGGAGACAGTTGTTCTCCCCCAATCTTCCTGAAACGGTGCAGGCAAGGCAAGGACCACACCAGAAACCATAGCAACCTGAAAAACAAACGGGAAAACACTTAAGGGTTCAAATCCTCATCCAGTAAGTCAGAATGAGATTTTAAACACAAATTCTAATCTTACAAGTGCTTGCATCCTCAAAGCAATCAAAAAGACCATTGCTCCATTCGGTCTTAGGTTTTTCTGCCATCATGTGTCACAGTTCAGCACCAGGCAGAGGACAGGTACCCTGTGAATGCAGCAGGAGAAACTAAAGTAATATACCAGCATTAAATTCAGATAAGATGGAGTTTTTACCTGAGTGCCTTGTAGTTATTCTGTATGGGATTCCTTAGTTTTATAATGTAAAAACTAAGAACCTCTTCGGTCCAAAGGCTGACAATCATAGTGGGGTTTTTTCAGTTGACTTATATGATAACAGCTATTATATTTATCCCACATGCACATCAATTATTTATTAGTTGAAGCTATGTGTGATGCTTCAAAATAATGGTAAAAAAAAACTGGCTTATTACATAAATAGGAATTTCACATTTTAATTAATTAACAGTACAGGAACATTTTATCTCATTGGCCTTTGCTGCCTCGTGTAATATAGTGATATTGCAAATACATTAGGCATAAAAGTTTAATTTCTCAGTTGTTTACCACACTATCAGCCATGAGGGCAGCAAATTTACCTTTGGCTATTCAAATATGATAACATCTGCACGTATTATCATGCTCTTTTTGTAAATGAAAGGTAGTTTATTTTTAAGGTGGAAGACTACCCCTTTAAATTAATGGTGTACTTTATTCTTATAATGAATATAGAAAAACATTTATATTTTACTTGAAATATCAACTAGGAATTGATTTTTTATTTGCAAAGTTGACCACGCAGAGGTAACAATGAAAAACACATTAAAACAAATTTGCAGATCTTTCATCGTTATTGCCTCGCACCACACACACACAGACACAGACACATATGTATATATATATATATATATATATATATATATATATATATGTACGTATAATATATACGTATAATATATAATATAAATATACACATACACATACAGATTCCTCTAAACATTATTTCTTAATTCTCAAAGTAATGGTAGGTCAATGAATATTTCAATAGTATTATTTTTGACAAACAAATAAAAATAACTTTAGCTCCTTTGTAAAGCAAACCGTATTATTCTGTAAAATCAAAAAGTCTGGTCTGTCTTCTGTTTTAGATTAGTTCTACATTAAGCCAACAAAAAACAACCTGCAGACGTCTGCCTTGTAAAATTATTGTATCTGAAAAAACAATCTTCTAATCTTCACAGAGTTTTCATTGCAACTACTTTTTTAATTAAACATATTCCTGAACCTTTCATCCTACTCTCTACTCTAAACCATGACAAACGTTGATACATTACACTAATACTGGTCTGAAATGGACATTGAAGAAACAATCTTTGTTGTGAGCTACCTGCTTCCTATCGAGGTTCAATTTTGTTGTACTGGCCCAACTTACAGAACAATAATCTATCTATGACAAAAGTAGTGCTTATATAACTAATTTAATTAAATGATTTAATAAATGTGATTAATTTAAATGACTAATTAAATGTGCATGTTAAAGGAAATCCAGGTGCTAAGTTTCTTTTTCTATTTTGTATTAGAATTTAATAAAAAATCTGTTCATTACTTATAGATTTATGTTGCTAACAAACTAATATGAATGATGTTCTATATGAGTGTAACCTAGGATTCTTACAAGTCAGAAGTCTTGCAGGCAACTGTGCAGCTGGAATAATGCATAATTTACATGACATTGAAAGGCCTCAAAAACCCCATTCAGGTTTTGAAGCATTTTTTGTATGTGAGTTTTGGTAACAATCATCTGCTGAGAAGACAAAAAAGAACTTGTAAGCTACTAAAGGCATTTGTCTGCAATGACAGAGAGGAATTGAAGCCTTCTCAGTTGATAGACATGTTTTCTTTAGTCAAATTAGTTTCATTTCAACCTTTGTGGTTTGTTCAAGTTAAAATAACAAACAATGATTAGGAGAACTTAAGAGTTGTTCTGCAACATTTGCCAATTAAATATTGCATTTTCGTTTGGAGCAGAATTACAGTAAGAGGGGTGGAATGTCATCAAACAGGAAAAGAGAAGATTATGTAATAACTTGTGAAATGTTTTATCTTTGTGTATGTTTTGGTGACTGAATCTAATCTGCATTACATCTTTTGACGCCATGCAGACTCATACCCACTCACTCTTCAAAATATAAATTTAATTGAGAGAAAAGCCAGAATAAAACTAAATGTCCTGTAACCTTTGTGACATCTCCATTTGCTGGTCTGGAGGGCAATGGTAAGACTAGGCTGTCTCATTTCCCCAACATGTAGCAGGAGCGAAAGACTAGACTACATAAGCAATAAACCACACTAGCATGCTCCAGCTTACCAGTTAATTTCTTTGTTCTAAAAAGAGACTGTTCTCCAGAAAATGGGAAAATTTAGTTAATTAATATGACATAAAATCCTGTTTAATTTTTGATTGGCTGTAAGGAGTATGGGCAATTTAGAGTCTCCATTCAACCTATGAACATGCAAACTCCACACAGAATGGTTCCCGGTTGGAGCCCCGCTCACACCAAGGCTCGAACCAGCATACTTCCTGCTGTGAGACCACTTTGCTAACCACCTGCGAGAATGATGGGACTGTGCTTAAATTAAAGGAGGCCCGGCCTACAGCCTAATAAAACAATTTTTACTTTGACATTATTACTTTCTGTGAATGTGTGACATACTTTGCATTGAAAGGAAATGGGAACTTATCTTATCATTTTGAGTGAGGGGTTTTTATTTTACATCTGATTTTACATTCAAACATCAGATAATTTATGACAGTCATTGCAGAGGGGAGTTTTTAAAAATGATCTACTTATAAGTGAGCCAAGAGAAATGTTCACACACAAAGCATTTGCACATTTTCTTCTGACTATGTTTGGCTCAACATACCATTGTGAATCATCGTTCCCACAGATGAAAGCCATTTAACACAACTGCATGTCTCTCACTGACCAGCATCTGTAACAGTGACTGTTATATCTGACTTCTAAAAGTAAAAAAAATGTACCATTGTCCAATTTTTCGTTTACATTAAGGTCACAATGAGGAATTTATTTTGGCTGTGTCTTCAAAGTCTTTGTCCATTGCTACATATGTCAAAGTGGCCTGCACCCATTTGGACCAGTTTGGACTAGAACTGAAAAGGCTACAGAGGCAAAAGGCACAGCCAGTCTGAGTATATTCGCATCAGTTTTCATCTGTTTGACAGTTTATTGTTTTCTTTAGTCCAAAAGATATGAAATGAAAATGAATGTTAATGACAGTCGCTTGTGGGTATCCAGTGAAAAAGGATGGTTTCTGAAAATGTGGTTTGTGGTTTATAAAAAGAGACTGGACTGCAGCCAAATACAACAATTACATCATTTTTTCAAAACCGCAAACAAAGTGATATGCTTTTTATGAACTAAGTTGTGTGAATTTGTCCAACACTGCGTGCAACAGCTTGTTTTTTGTCTTCATAGGAACAGATCACGTTACTAAAAAACTGAATATCAAGGTTACCTTTGAAACCTTGTGATAATCTGTAAAAAACAAACAATGGAGCAAAACCTACATCTGACAACACCCAAAACAAACATTAGCCAAGTCAGACATATCAGCAAACACCTGAAAAATATGAGTAAATGTTGCATAACTGTTGCATGCCGCTTTGAAAAAAAAAATGATTGAAATGAGTCACTTAACAGTGCCCCCATTCTTCAAGAAATATATTATCAAACATAAGAAGGCTGTATGTATAAACTCGATGTTGTTTATCACTGCTTTGTGGACAATGTAGAGATTTATTTACCCTTAAAAGCACTGGGGGATTTTATGACCAAACTGCTTAGCTGCCTAAAAGATTTAAAAACATAGATGGAAATACATTTTCTTCATTTAACACTAAAAATGTGGTCTTTGAAAGTCCTGAGCATCTGAATAGTGTCATGAGGGTTCTTAGTCCGCTTATGTTGCAATACTATGTGAAAAATCTTGGCGTTAATGTAAATGCCTTCTTTATTAGCATCAACAGGTTACTGTGTATTTTTCTCATCTGAGGGTGCTTGGCAAGATGAAACTATATATA
>JBAMIG010016632.1:0-10475 GCA_037177335.1 Kiunga ballochi | reverse complement strand
AAAGTGCTGTATTTATTTTGGTTTTTCTTAACCAAAAATACTTTTCGGTGGTCGGGGGTACTTGGCTGGGAAAATATATTTCATGGGGAACTATGTTGCAAAAAGGCTGAGAACCACTGCTCTATAGTATATAACAGTCTGTTATTGACTATATGATCTATGATACAGGCACTTCCTGCAGCATAGATGGTCTATGTGGATGCTAACAAGCAGCAATCTTATTTAGGGCTGGCTATTGTTAAAAAAATGTTCGATTCTGATACCTTAACTTTGATACAATATTCTCAAGGATACTTTTTTCAATAGCAGTTTTATAAAATTGGTTCTAAAATAAGAAAATGACATTGCACATTATTAACAATTTATTTTTCAGCTTTTACATTCTTACTCTCAGTTTTCTAACATGCATATAAATGCAGTTTTTAGTGCAAATAAGTGACGTCTTGGTGACGTATTTACACCGGAGCCTAAAACGTCATGTAATGTAATGTATTAACATTATTATTATTGCTTACTGTAAAATTCAAATAACATAATCTTGGCTGAGAGACATCTGCTCAGTAATATCTGCTACCTGTTCAGTAGATAGATGTGAGATCAAAGCTCGTAGGAATCCAACTCTGCTTATCATCATCATCATCATGAGCCAGGAAAGCTTTGTGGGCCTTAATCAATCTCCCATCGCGGTCCTGCTGTTGGCATCCTCTTCATAAATGAGGTCCACAGCCTTCACATCATTTTTTTTTTTAAGATAGTGTGCCATCTTCCTATAATATACTATATCCCCTTTTAAAAGTACGACCCACAGTTTTGCTTTGTTTGGCTCCACAACCTTCTCTATTTAGTTTATACAGTTCAGCTCTCCTTCCTGAAACCCATCAGTTTTTGCAAGGCTCCAGTCTTCCGCTGGAAAACCTGACATGATGATAAAATGATTTATAAATACAATCTGACATGACTGTCCCAGATGTTTTCATAAAGTTTAAGCAGATTTTGCTTCATACCTCTGCAAATCGCAGAGGAAACCTTTTTTGCACTCTGTGCTGTGGCGGTAATCACCTTCGCCTCCTGTGATTGTGCATCCATGCAGCCCTCTGCAGTCCAAACACATGCATGCTATCCTAATAGGTGGTTCTTAAGTGAATATGATGCAGGTTTCCCACAACAGGATCATTACTGACATCTAGTTTAAATAATTGCACCTTCATTCATCAGCACATAAATCTGTAGGGTCGTGCATGTTTCTATTTAGTCTGATTCAGTGTTTGTTCCATTTTTAATAGTCCTCTGTGCCACAGCCACTTAGCTAAACCAACATTAGCACAATGATAAGGCTTATCTGTGTGTTGGTCCTCTGACCAGGAGCGATGCAGCAGACATTTCCCATAGGGCTCAGTGGTAAATTGCCCTGACAACAGTGGAACAGAGACATTAAACTTTAACAAGAGAATCATTAAAACAAACACACACACACACTGACACAAATAATGAGGCACACATGAAAGAATGAACAAATTCTTGCAGAAGTTCATGTGATTGCATCTCCGTTTTGCTATGACGAGTTTTTGAGGGTATCCTCAGTCTGTGGAGGGCTGGAACAAAATGGGGTGTTTGATACTGTAAGATTTGGTATCAATCCAAAAGGAAAGTAGACAAAGGATGGTGAAAAAACGGTTGGTGTCTTTTCACAGTGGTGAACTAAGCCCACTAAACCACTTTATTGCTTAACTTTCTATTCAACAGTCATTTGGCTGATGTTTTTATCCAAAGCAACGTTCATACTGTATGATAGGTGATCATTTAACCATCGACCTAACATGCATGTTGTGGGCAGAAGGAATCTGGAGAACCTGGAGACAACATATGCATACACATCTAGAACATGCAAACCACACAGAAAAACGACTGTTCGAACCACTACTCCACCGTGTTTCCCTTCATATATATCGAAGTGGTAACATTACCACACCAGTATGGATAAAAAATGTCTTTTAATTAATTACTTTTTAGTTTAAAGAAAAAAACAACATCTAGACAATCATGAATCAAAATCAGCAACTGACTTATTCCTAATAAAGTTTAAAAACTCACTTTACATCTAATAAAGATATTGGAAGAGCAGCTTTTCCTCAGACTTCTCAGACCCCAGGTCCAACATGACCAGGACCACCAGCAATTCTCGGATCAGCTAGGTGTTGGTGTAGAGCGCTGGGGTGTCCAGCCCTCGAGGGCCACAATCCTGCAGCTGACTCAAGTTGATCAGTCACTGTGCCTAACTTTATTGGTTTTTGTATTCATTTAATAGAAGCCAGGTTTGTTGGAACAGGAATACATCAACAATCAGCAAGACAGCGACCCTCGAGGACCAACTTTGGATGCCATCATTTACCTACTACACCGAGCCCACTTCCATCTAGACAGGGCAAGCAGCACAGATTCTCTTCTTGGATTTCTCCGGGGCCTTTAAAACAATCCAGCCCCTTAATATCTGGGACAAACTGAGCATGGTGAGAGTAGACCCCTACCTTGTAGATTGGCTTTCAGACTACCTCACTGGCAGGCTGCTGTATGTTAGGCTGAAGAATACCACAACTGACACTGTGGTTAGCAGCACTGGAGCCCCTCAGGGCACGGTGCTGGCCCCCCTTCTCTTTACCCTGTACACATCAGACTTCTGACTACAACTTGGAGCGGTGTCACATACAGAAGTATCCTGATGACATGGCCATTGCTGGATGCATCAGGGATGATAGAGAGGAGGAATATCAGAGACTGGTTGGGGACTTTGCTGAATGGTGTCACACTAATCAATTTCAGCGCAATATTTCTATGACAAAAGAGCTGCTTATTGGAAGGTCAAGACCAGGTGGAGACTATGGACTATGGAGGCTGTGGCTTGATAATAAACTGGACTGGACAATTCATACCAGCCACCTGTATTGGAATTAGAATTAGAATGCCTTTATTGTCATTATACAGTGTACAATGAAATTAAATTGGAAGACACAACGCAGGCTGTACTCCTCAGGAAACTGCCATTTTTCAACATCTGCACATCAACATCTGCACCTTTGGATGTTTTACCAGACTGTGGTTGCCAGTTTCCTCAGCTCCGCTGTGGTGTGCTGATTGGGGGCCTTTTTACACGTTGTATGTTAACAAACTAGTTCTTGGGCTTTTATACCACTGACACCTAAAATGGTCAGGATGCTCAGAAGGCATGTGTAAATGGAAGTAATTTTTTCCCATAGGAGATTTAGTTTGCGAGGGGCGGAGCTTTAAATGTTGACATCTAACCATGAAAGACGAAATTCTACATGAAACAAGATATCTGGACCAGATTTGGTGGGTATGATGCCATTCTGGTCTCCGAGAGATGTAAATGTCAATAATTAGTTTATGAATTACCCATTTCCCCTGGCAGCTAGAAATGACTTTTTTTTAAAAACCTATTTTAAAGCCTAAATGACCTGAAATTGAGACTTAAATGATGTATTGTGAAATCTGGCTGCTCTGAATGTGACAGAAACATATGAAGAGAGACACCAGGTGATTCAGTGACGACATAAGCCGAGCGGCACATTAGGTGAGGGTCTCAAACGCTGATTGCAACTTTAAATTTATTATTGTTTCTTTGTATTGAGAAGTTCTTATTTATAAGGTGCTGGAAAGCTACATTCCCTTAGAAATTCATCCCATAAAGATCAATATATTTGGGGACAGGATGCTTTGTGATTAGAAAACTGGTTGAAATCTTAATCTAAAGACTGATTTTATGGTTTTGTTTTGTCCCTGCCACATCATTCTGCTGCATCCTGTTCACAGATACATAATGTGTTTACAGACAACACTGGGTGGATGGATTTACACTTATTTATTCACTCACACAACAAAGGAAAAATGCATCCAAAGAGTAAATGAGCTCTGGCTGCAGCCCTCCTGCATATTGGCCCTCAGAGTAAATGTATTTGCCGCTGGCATTAATAATGGACGATAATGTTGTGCTTCTCGTTCTGTGATGAATAATATATTCTCACATATCCGTTTCTACCTCTCTTTGTCTCTCTCTTTGTGTATTTGTCAGCTGAAGAGGAAGATGAGAGCTGCAGAGTGAAAAAGGACAAAACAAGAGGAGCAATAGATTAAAGAAAATGTGAGCAGTAAAAAGAAAAAATGAGAATGATGGAAGCTCCATAGTAAGAAAAAAAAAACGAGACAAACAGGAGAAGAAGAAGCAAAAGAAGGAAACAAAGGGCTGTCAGCGGAAACCATCTGAATGGTCTCCACAACCGTGGCTGGTCGGTTGACAGCCCTCCCAAGATGGCCTCCAACTTCAATGACATCATCAAGCAAGGCTACGTGCGCATGCGCAGCCGCAAGCTCGGGGTAAGTGTTTGTCTGTGCTTGGCTTTGTTTGACATGTTTAGCTTCACATGTTTCATGGAAAAACTTCAATCTGTATTTTCTGTCGTCCCTCTCCTGTCAGTCAGTCATTTTCTCAACCACTTCATCCAGTTCAGGATCGCAGGTTAGGAGAAGCTTATCCCAGCAAACGTCGGCGAGGGGTGGGGTATAGACTTACCATGGACAGATCGTCCTCTCCGTATAGCACAAAATATTTCGCCCAGTTGTAGTCCGAATGTGGCCTTGTGAGGGCAGCAGCCAAACCACCACATGAGGCAGGCTTTCTCATATCAGGACCATTACTGACCTGAGAAATACCAGTCATGATCTACTGGTCAAAAACTGCCATTTATTACATCTGGTATAAAACACTAACCATTGCTGTACTGAGTGGTTTAGCCCTGATTTTGGTTAAAACGTGTCTGTTCTCTGACTTGTAGAGGACCTGCTGATGATTCTGGTTTTCTTTTAGGTTGATGGTGTAATTTATTCATTAGTTTGATTTTGATTATTCTATTTCTTCTTCACAGATCTGGTTAGCACACCTGCAATTAGTTTTTACCAGATGTCCAGATGTTTTGGTGTAAATAGATTTATTTAATAAAAAAATCTACATAAATCTAAAGAGCTACGATGTCACAGCGCAGGCTGTTGTAACAGAAATCCTGAATGCTTTGTGATGTGTAATGTGGTATGAGAGTTTAATTCTGCTGCCAGCAGCAAGCTGTCTAGACATTAATACTCCTGTCACCCCAGAGGAGAGTGTAGTAGATCAGTTCACATCTCCAAAGCATGGTGGTGTCACACCATGGTGGTTTTTAACTAGAAGATGGTAGCATGTCTCTAACTGTTTTTTTGTAGGACATTATCCATAGGACACAAGTCACATTGTGACTAATAAAAGCCGTAATACCTGGCAGAGACAACTTTAATTCACTCCGTGACCTTGCTTATATCTTAATTTGCTCGTATCTCAAAGCAACTTTACCCTTTAAAATTAATTGAAGACCCATTAATAAGTTCCAGCTCTGAAAAAAAGTGTGCTATTTACCGTGGAGATCAGATGTCTTCAGCTGACAGAAGATTCGCACTGCAATAAACAGACGTCAGGAGGATTTTGGTCTCGTACGTAGGCTTTCACTTTTGTTCACTAACTACTGCACACTCTTAATGCTACATTACACTCAACAAAGCAAATGACACAAACACTAACCGAGTGAGACACGGGAAGCTGTAGCGGGGGAAAAGCACACATTGTTGCTGTGGATCTTAGTTTAGGCGCCGTTGGCTCAGATGCTCGAATCTCTAATATTTGTCCGTATCTCAAGGTTGTTCAAATGTGTATCATGTGATGTGAGTGTGCGCATGCATGTATAGTGAGGTGTTTGGTCCACAGTCCGTCAGCAGTTCACCCTCAGATCGTCACTATGGTAACAGTGCGCCGTCAGGAGAACCACCAAGGCCGCATCCCATGGAAGACAGGGGAAGGGTCAGGACAGAGCAGTCATACATCTTGCTTCTGCAGGAGAAGAATTTCCAGACCATAGGAGGAGGCCAGATAAGATAAAGGCTTGTTTTAGGTTCAGGCCGTTGTTTTGCCACCTTCAGTTCTGCAGCTGGGATCCTGGAGCCAAACAGCCAAATAAGATGGTCAATTTGCTGCACCCTCCTCGCGACCCATCGCTCGCTCAAGATGGTTAAGATGAGCCCGAATGAGTTCTGGTACCCCCAGCAATCTGCCACCCTGAGCCAGGATAGCTTCCAGCTTGGGTCCTTCTCCTCCACGGCTAGAGTTAGAGTTTTCAGGGAGCGAGAGATGCCCTGAACGTCTGCTGCAATCCCACGCAGCAGCCTCAGGAATTGGGAACACACAAGATATCCAGAAACACCGAATAGAAGAAACCCCATGATCAAAAAACCAAAAACATAAACATCTTCCGCGTCTTCAGCCGAGAAAATCCCAAGGCACACCGGACGCCAGCAGGCCCACGGGTCCTAAACGTATCCGACAGGGAAAGTCTCGGCCGGGCAGGCGGTTTCTCTTCTTGTAGAACCCAGTTGACCAAATCCATGTTGTAGAGTAGAGAAGAAAGATGATCAGTGCTCTTAAGAGAAAAGAAAAGTGGCACACAGACAGAGAGAGACAAGAGAGCAGGGACACACAGGGAGAGAGAGGGAAAATGCGTCTGCTCTGCTCCAGAGCCGGAAGTGAAAGTCCAGAGCTATGTTAGATCACGATCGACTGGGAATCGGAAGAGTATTCAAAAGGCCCATAGGAGGCTAAGTAGAATACTTCCCTCGTGCACAGATGACACAAGCAGCCACAAACTCCTTTACATCCTTATCCATGGCTGGCCACCAGAACCTCCTCTTAATGAGTGAAAGGGTCCTAGTGGATCCAGGATGACCTGCCACACGGGAAGAATGTCCCCACTGAATAACCTGCGAGCGGACACCAGGGGGCACAACCAGTCTATTATGTGGACAATTACCTGGAGCTGGATGATGTTATTGGGCCTCTCTGACAATTCACCCCACATCCCAAGTACCAGTGGGGACTTTCTGGAAAACATGGAATTGGGTTTTGCAGCTGGTTTCCTTACTTTTTAATCTTTTGAACCAAGACCCAAGAAGAAATGAAGTGAAAATTTATTTTTGAAAAAATAAAAAACTCTTCAGTACAATGTAAAAAGATAATTTACATGAACTTTTTGTATATTTACTCCTAATTATTGTTATTGTAAGATATTATTTTGATTATTGTATCCTCCAGAGAGCAGACAGCAAGTAGAATGTAAGTACAACAAAGTATTCAGCATGTTTTTGTTTTTTTTTACCTTAAAATGATACCAAAAGGTGTCATAACTATAAAACAGATTTGATAGAAACCACATTAAAAAGTTAAGTACAACTGGTGTAGAGGCAAAACATGTTTCTCTGTCACAAGATGGTAGTATGGGTAGTGTGTATGCATGTGTGGAGCTGAGAGATTGCTTGAATAATATCACCTGCATTGGCCTGGGCAGTGTGTTTTGCTTGCTACAGAGAGGTTGAGGTTTTTGTGCTGAAATTTTCTGTTGACCGCAAATATTTAGAGACAAATAGGAAAGACAAGAAAAGAAACATTTTTGGAACAGTATCAGTAGTCCTGTTTCTGCATCTGGATTTAGTGCGTCTGACAAACACCAGTCCTGACCTGTCAATGACTAATTGGATAGTGTTTGGATACACAAATTTCATATATATATATATATATATATATATATATATATAAAAATAGAGTGTGTCTGTTTGTTTGTCTGTCAGCAACTTAACTAAAAAAGTTATGGATGGATTCAGGATATGTTGGGAGTGTCACTGGGAACAAATGATTAACTTTTGGTGGAGATCCGGAAAAGATTTTGGGTCGCTTTGACGCAAAACATTACTGTGCTGTTAGACAGAGGTCTGCACTCTCAAAGTGCCTTTCTAGTTCACTTTGTGTGACACCTTTATCCACACTGAGCTAAAGACTGTCTCAGAAATATCACAAGATGGGTAAAGATGACAACGAAGGACTTTTGAACAGAAACTTTCACATCAAGTTGCCAGACAGCACTTTAAATAAAACGTAAGTAATCTGCAGACTTTGCAAAGTTGAATTTAGTTATTATTGAAGTACTTAATCTCTGGCTTATCACCTAAAAGCAAAGCATCTTCCTGAAGCTAATTTTACTCAGCCTCAACGAGCCTTATGATTGTGGTACTCGAGACCGTGTAATGAAATCCATGAATGAAAAAATAACCACTTCATTGGTTACCTGGATAGCTCAAATCCTTTGGCCAGTTTTGATATTAAAAGGATGAGGGTCTGACAGAATGTATTTGTGCAGCATGGAGATGGTTCTCTCTGTAATATGGTTGATGATGTTAACAGTTCATGTTAATCTGCCTGTTCTATTCTGCTTGCATTTCTTGAAAATTGATTTCAATTGGTTGATTGGTTGTGGACACGTGCTGTATATAATCTAATTGATTAATGAGTTTTTTTCAGTTTATTGTATATCCTATTTTAATATCCTTTTTAGTTTTTTATTATTATTCATGCACTTTAATCTTGAGGCCTGGGTGGATTATTATTATTTCTATCAGCATATACAAGGAAAAAGACTAGAAGTCATTGTTTATGAATGATTATTACATTACAGGTAAGAAACCACTCATTTTTACAAAACGTTTATTAAAACAGACAGAATTAAATATTATTTGGGTTATATTCTATTAAAATGTATTATTCTTTGCATATATTGCAAACGCACTATTCATGATTATTTGCAATCAATGACAAAAACTGTGAGAATAATTAGTTAATTTATTATTCTATTGACATTTATATAGATAGATAGATAGATAGAGTGTGTGTGTGTTCTTGCAATTCTCCTTTGAAGGAAAGAGAAGGAAATGAGAGAGGAAGCTTGAGCACAGTGAGAGGTTTCTACATCCTGAGGGCAGAGTAGGAGTTGCACAGCATCTTCATTGATTCATTTTGTCAGAAGTTAAAGAAAAAACCTGCAGACTGGCACCACTGGCCTAAACTGTTCTCAGATGTTTTTAAGCTCCAAAGGAAAGGCTGTTCTCAGTGTTGTTGCTTTGTGTTTCTGGCTTATATTGATTATAGTCAACCATTGCATTGATGAGAGTGATACTGATCAACTACTGGGTATAGTCTTTCCAACCACCATAGGGTTTAACAGGTGTAAACCACTGGGCTCTTACCAACTTTCAATAACCAATAGGGTTGTGTTTCATATAATTTGGCACTTCAGGACAACACCTGTGTCCAACAGGACAACACTTGTGTCCAACCATACTTGCAGCAGTCTGGTACTGTTAATTGTTTGATTTCTTGCTTATGTTATATTATTCTCTGACGTACATCGCTTTGGATAAAAGCATCTCCTAAATTACTGTAGAATAGAATAGAATCAACATTTAATGAACTAGTTATTCTCCACTCATAGTGTTAGATTAAATAAATGCATCCTGACTCCTGGTCTTTGTCCGTGAGGTGGTCTAGAGACCCCCAACACATAGACACAGCATTATTCTGTGAAATTTTCCATACCTCTATTGCAACCAGCATTAAGTGCAGTATGTCCTGGATAAGTCTGTCCTGGATGGCATCATTAATATGACAAGTTGATAGATGATAGTTTCTCCACTTTGGGAGCACAGAAATACAGTTTTCAGCAATGTCCAGTTTTTCATTACTATTAGTGTTTTGGTTCAAAAACGTGCATATTTATATATCTACAGGTACACGTTACAGGTAACATGTAGAGTTAGTAAAGTCTGACTAATTTAGTGGCAGGATGGTCCGACTCTAAATACACCTTCTTTATCCTGGCACAAAGCAGTGTGAGAACACACTTTAGTCACTATATGTGATGGTAAATGAATGGAAAACACATTTTGGAAAGTTTAACTATTTGGGCCTGATGTCCTGATGCTCCTCCACTAGAATGGGACAGAAGCAACCTATTTAGGATTTATTTATACTTGTTTTCTTGTCTTAAGTTTATTCATTCTCAGAATCCCAGAGAAGCGCAGAAGAAAACAGTACACATAATAGGTTTTAAAGAAAAAAATGGTCTACATTTCTAGAAACATGAGTTCTGCTGGAAACGCTGGTAATGAGCTTATTACTTAAGGTTTTATTTATCCTACATATACAGTCCATGTAGGAATCCCATCCTTCCCCCTCACTTGTCTCCCTGATTAAACATAAAGTCACTGCATCCAAATGCTTAACAAGCCCCTTATCTAAAAGCATATAATTGTCTTTTTGTTTTTGTTTTTTGTCTAATGGGTTTAAGAAAACAAACCATAAACTTAATAGATGAGATTGCCATGCATCCATTTTTTTTAAATTTTTGAACAAAATAACATGATTTTAGCTGGAAATAAGTTGCTGAACTTCTTTATTTAATTTGTAACTTACACAATAAGCCCCAGCAGTGTTCCAGGTAACAGGTCAGTTTTTTATTTCGAAACAGCCCAAAGTGACAGAAAAAACAGGACCTAAACATCGC
>JBAMIG010016631.1:0-10492 GCA_037177335.1 Kiunga ballochi | reverse complement strand
TGGCCGGCATCTCCCTTAGAGATAGAGTGAGAAGCTCGGCCATCCGGGAGAGACTCAGAGTAGAGCCGCTGCTCCTCTGCATCGAGAGGAGCCAGATGAAGTGGCTAGGGCATCTGGTTAGGATCCTGGACGCCTCCCTGGTGAGGTGTTCCGGGCACGTTACTGTGGGAAGAGGCCCCGGGGAAGACCCAGGACACGCTGGACTGATTACATCTGGCGGCTGGCCTGGGAACGCCTTGGGGTCCCCCCAGATGATCTGGTGACTGTGGCTGGGGAGAGGGAAGTCTGGGCATCCCTCCTTGAGCTGCTGCCCCTGCGACCTGACCTCGGATAAGCGGCAGAAAATGGATGGATGGATGGATAGACTGAAGCTAAAGTGACTCTACAAACACTGAAGCAATCGGGCTGGTTTACATGCAATTAATGCATTTCCTTTTAATTTATTTAAATATAAAATAAAATGATCATCTGGGCTAGTTTAATAGTTTTTATATGCTGTTGAAGAGAAATCAGTAGGCTACTACAGTACAAAGATGGAGATAGTTTAATCTTATGACAACGTGAGAAGCTAAAGGTTTCGCGCAGCACATGTTTAAGCTACAAAGTAAGATATATCTTTAATTTATTTCCTCCAAGAGTGGCCCATTCTTTGTACATAGATTGTTATTTCAATATTTTACATAAACGTTAGCAAAAATGTAGAGCTGACAGACACCTGGTGTTATTTTTGACTGAGCTACAGTGGTGTCCACAGTTTGATTTGGTTTGGAGACCCAACAGTCAAATTCTAGAGATTTATAACTAAATAACAGTAAGATGATGGGAGATACTCCTCACAATTTCCTGACCTTTTTTGGCCAGGAAATGATTTAACAATCAATATATTAAAGGACAGTTTCACTGTTCTGCACACAGACTGGAGTGAGTTGAACCTAAGGAGGAGGTCTACCCCCCTCCACTTAATTTGGTGAAATAAAAACAACAGTGCGTGCGTATGCTGTAATAAGTAAATAGGATTTACTTGTCTCTGCAACAGCCATTATATCATTTAACACTACAAATGAGACTAACCATGCTTCTCCAGTTTAGTGTGATGGTTTACCTGCTGGTAGGTAGCTGTAATTCAATTATCAAAGTAAGGTTAGGAGCAACTGTTTATCTTTTGGCCTAAGTCTGACATAAGATTTGTGTTTGTAACAATTAATGTCTGATATACTTATCAAGATAATGGAACAAAAAATGGGGACTGAATAAATTACACATTATTTAATCCAGTATAATTTTAAGGGTTAATGCTGGTTGATCTCTCATGTATCAGCTCCACTGGTTTTGTTGGCACTTGTCAGTTTTATTCTATAAACTATACTTCCAAACAATAAAGTCAATACAAAACTGCTTAGAAACGTTAAAGTTATATTAAATCCAGTTTTTTCCAAATGTCTCAGCATTTATTTTTACCTACAGATTGGTGTTGTTGAAGGAAAAGCTTTAACTTTAACAGGTTTCCTCTGGTTATTTTCAGTTTCAGAGTTAAAATCCAAAAACAGTTTTATTTTCTATTCAAGGAGTGAAAAGCATCATTTTCAGCAGCAGTGCTGTTTCTCATAAAGCCTTAGACTCACTTTGGATGAAGAGCTTTGTTGCGTATTTACCTATCATATTAACAAGTTAACAGTGCATCTTGTTCTGAATATGATTACCACATTTCATTAACCAGCTTAACACAATTTGGACGCTATTCCACCCTTGGTACTAAAAGACACACACACTTGTTTTCTTACATCTTCAAGAGTCACATTATCAGTAGATTGAATGATGATTAAGATTATCGTTGATGTTAACCTGATTGATGATGGATGATGAGTCTCATCATTTTGACCTAATTCATGGCTCCTAAAAGTGATGTATCCTTGTAGAAACTTTAACCTTCTAGCCTCTTTGTCCCTCCTCCACCTGATCCCCAGACTGCTCAAGTCTGATTATCCTTAATTAAGTCTAATTAAAATCCTTTAGTTCCTACATGTAAAAATTGGTTTAAAAAGGGAAGCATGGGTGTTTGGGTCATTTTATAAATGACATTATATCAAGTTAGGACTTTCATTTGAAAGAAAAATAACTTGAGCAATATTAAATAAAATATTATAAACTAGAAACATATTTAAAAATAAATAGAAACACACACAAGTAAGTCAACATATTTATTTTTAATTCTGGGATTAAGTCAGAGGTGGCTATAACTTGTCTATTTTATTACAAAAAAACTGTTAAATTTAGGTTTGATGCAATAGTTTAATTTGACTTTAAATTATTCATACAATTTATCATTTGTATAACACTAGTAGTGACCCAGTGCGGGATAGGACTAAATGGGATTATGTAAATTTGAGCTGTGTTAATTCTCCAGACTTTCACACAGTTAATCATATATGGAATGATAAATGACTAGTATTAATTGAATAATAAAGCTTAATATATGAGGTTTTTATCCCTGCGTATACAGTGACTGATTTATAAATGCATAACTTATAATTAACGAACCGCACTAAACTGGTTTAAGTCGTATTTATCTGTTAGATCGCAGTTTGTAAATGTAATTGGTGAGTCCTCCTCACTCACCAGAATAAGTCATGGAGGTGTTCAAGGTTTTGTAGATCAATACTTTTTACATTATCAGACAACATGATGTAAACTTTGACTGCAATGCAGATGATTCTGGGATTTACTTATCTATAAAGCCAGAAGAAACCAATCAGTTTATTAAAAACAATGGTGTCTTAAAGGCAGGAACACTTAGATGACTCTGAATTTTCTCCTTTTAAACTCAGAAAAAAGCGGACATTGTTGTATTTGGGTCTGAAAAACTTAACACAATTGTGTAGCTTTGTAGTTAATCTTGGCTGCATTAAATTGGCTTCCAGTAACACAAGGAGGAACCTTGGAGTTATTCTTGATCAGGATTTGTCTTTTATCTCGCAGTTAAAACAAGTTTCTAGAATTGCTTTTTTCACCTACGTAATATTGTAAAAAATTAGGAACATCCTGTCTCAGAGAGATGTAGAAAAGTTAGTCCATGCCTTTGTTCCTTCAAGACTGGACTATTGCAAATCTTTATTTATAGGCTGTCCCATATATGTCCTGAAAAGTCTCCAGCTGATCCAAAATGCTGCAGCGAGGTTCTGATGAGAACAAGCTGCAGAGATTATATTTCTCCAGTTTTAGCATCTCTTCATTTGCTTCCTGTTAAATTTAGGATAGAGTTTAAAATTCCTCTCATATACAAAAGCTCTTTAATGACCAAGCTCCATGATATATAAAAGCCCTCATAGTTCCATATGTTCCACACAGAGCACTTCGCTCTCAGACAGCAGATCTATGTGGTTCCCAGAATCTATAAGAAAACGATGGGAGGGAGAGCCTTCAGCTATTAGGCTCTTTTATAGAACCAGCTCCCAATGTGGGTATGGGAGGCAGACACCCTCCCTACCATTAAAACCAAGATTAAAACCTTCCTTTATCCTAAATATTATAGTTAGTGATAGTCTGACCACCCATTAGTTCTGCAGTCATTGGGATGTCTCAAAATCAAAGAAACTGTGTATGTTAAGCTGTCTTTTCTGTCCACTCCACTGAAACCATATTTTGATCATGCAGAATGTTTTATTTTGTAATAAAATCCTCTAAACATGGACTGGTGACCTGTACAGGGTTTACCCCCGCCTCTCGTCGAATGATTACTGGGATAGGCTCTGGCTACACGCGACCCTAAATCGGGAAAAGCGGTAAAGATAATGGAAGGATGAACAAATCCTCTAAATTTAAGAGAGATATATTTGTCCAATATCTTTGAAAACTATTGTCATAATAAAAAGGTTCTGTAATTTGAGAACTTGTTTCTCACCATAAATTGGTATAATTTTAACTCTTAATTTTAACTTTAATTTTATTTAAATGATTACTGATGTGTATGAGAGGGGAATTTCTTTACAGGCACTTGACTTCTATCCATCCATCCATCCATCCATCCATTCTCTACCGCTTAGTTAACGGTCTCGCGGGGGGGGGGGGCCTGGAGCCTATCCCAGCTGTCAGCAGGCGAGAGGCGGGGTACACCCTGGACAGGGGTAATACAGATAGACGAACAACCATAAACACTCACACTCACTCCTATTGGCAGTTTAGAGTCTCCAATCAGCAGTTAATTTCTTTCTTCCTAAATTTCTAAGTGTTTCTAATTTCTTTTTTTATCTGTTCTCTTAAAAATATAAAGGAGTCTGGCTGCAGAGCTTCACTGTGGGGACAGCTCTGGTGCAGGAGCAACTCTTAGGCCACCTCCACCATCAGCCTGGAAGAAACAAATTTCCACACCCATCCATCCCTCACCCAAGCCACCTGCAAAGTGGTTAGAGGAAGAAGGTTTTCCATCTGCTATAAATCACAAACACAATAAAACGTAAAAGATGGGCCATCATGTTGTAATGTGCTAATTTATTGTAAAATCAGGAAGGCATTGCATAGTGTAATAAGTTCCACGTTTTTACAATAATAATTAAAATATTATTGTATTTTGATGTACATTTTTACAATAAAACCTATGATATGGTCCTTATTTTTCTTTTACTTGGGTGACAGTGCTACACTATTGTAACATTGAGTACAACAAAAATGAAACTGCAAAAGATAGTACCCAACATGGCAAACAAATAAAACACCTAAACCAAACTACAGCCGGTGTCTTGTCATGTTATGTTGTCATTAATAAAAACATAACAGGGAAACAACACAAGACTCAGCTAAAGAGCTAAAGTCTTACAGTTCAAGTACACAAATATTATCCATATCATATGCATTTAGCAATATTTTCCATTTAAAAAATGAGCTAACCATGCTAAAGCAAACACATGAATGAGGACAGGAAGTGATCCACCCTGTGACATAGTGGCAGTAACACACTATTCACTGATTTGTCAGTGCATTATATGCAGAAAAATGTTAAAATTGATGCACTTAATGTTTTTAAAACATGATCTAGATGGGAACACATTGGTATATAACACACTATTGACAAGTTTTATCAGTGAACTTTTTTAAAAAAAAGTCTTTTCTGCAGTTTTGTCCTGCAAATTATTTTAAAAGGACGTTGTTTCTTCTGGCCTGACAGTGGAGCCTGCACTGGAGCAGTACCCTTCCAGAGGAGCTCTGCAGCCAAACTCTTAGATAAATATGGTTTCTTTCATCTTTAATGAAAACATTTTCTCCACTTCAGCTTCCTACTATATTGGGGCTACACTGTGGTGTACTGATTAGCACTTTAGCCTCACAATGAGAAGGTTGCTTGTTTGAGCCTCAGCTAAGACACTGGCCTGTCTGTATGGAGTTTCCATGTTCTCCCAGTGTTAGCCTGGGCTCTCTCCTTATACTACGGGTTCATCCCACCAGGCAAAGACATGCCTGTTAGGTTGATTGGTCAATTGATATTATGTGTGTGTATGTGTGTGTGTGATTGTTTGTCTCCCTGTTGTTGGCCCTGTAATGGATTGGTGACCTGACCAGGGTGTAACCTTGTGCCTGCTATGTGCTGGGATTGCCTCCAGCCCCCTGTGACCCTAAATTAGATAAAAGTGTGAAGAAAATGTTTTAAACTTGTTTTATTAGGTAATCCGTTGCCACTAAAATGTAGAACTTATTCTGGTTTACAACATGGGTGTCCTGAACTTCTATGACTCAGAAGCATGGAAGCACATTTTTCTTAATAATATGTTTATTGAAATTTTTAAGTCTTATTTAAATATTATTTTAAATGCTGCAAGAACTTCATTGGCTGTCAAGTTTAACTTCTTTTAGTCATCAGTCAAAATTCCTTTATAGATTGTTAGTCAATTGATTAAAAAAACCCAGAATATTTGTTGAAATACACTTACAGGTTTGACCAGTGACTGACTGGAACCGTCTGACCATACAAAGTAATATAATTAAATAGTTGACCTAATATGAATCCCTTGGTGTTTACATTAACAGTGACTAGAGCTGACAGACTGCACTGTGAAAACTATAAGTTAACATGGACTTACTTTTCTGTGCAGAGTCCCTTCATTACCATCAGAATGCACATAATGTTATTTTCTTTTATGGAGCTACAGTGGTGTCCACAGTTTGGTTTGGTATCACTACATGATTTGGAGACCCAACAGTCAAATTCTAGATATTTATAACTAAATAACAGTAAGATGATGGGAGATACTCCTCACAATTTCTCGACTTTTTTTGACCAGGAAATTATTTAACAATCAATATATTAAAGGACAGTTTCACTGTTCTGCACACAGACTGGAGTGAGTTGAACCTAAGGAGGAGGTCTACCCCCCTCCACTTAATTTGGTGAAATAAAAACAACAGTGCGTGCGTATGCTGTAATAAGTAAATAGGATTTACTTGTCTCTGCAACAGCCATTATATCATTTAACACTACAAATGAGACTAACCATGCTTCTCCAGTTTAGTGTGATGGTTTACCTGCTGGTAGGTAGCTGTAATTCAATTATCAAAGTAAGGTTAGGAGCAACTGTTTATCTTTTGGCCTAAGTCTGACATAAGATTTGTGTTTGTAACAATTAATGTCTGATATACTTATCAAGATAATGGAACAAAAAATGGGGACTGAATAAATTACACATTATTTAATCCAGTATAATTTTAAGGGTTAATGCTGGTTGATCTCTCATGTATCAGCTCCACTGGTTTTGTTGGCACTTGTCAGTTTTATTCTATAAACTATACTTCCAAACAATAAAGTCAATACAAAACTGCTTAGAAACGTTAAAGTTATATTAAATCCAGTTTTTTCCAAATGTCTCAGCATTTATTTTTACCTACAGATTGGTGTTGTTGAAGGAAAAGCTTTAACTTTAACAGGTTTCCTCTGGTTATTTTCAGTTTCAGAGTTAAAATCCAAAAACAGTTTTATTTTCTATTCAAGGAGTGAAAAGCATCATTTTCAGCAGCAGTGCTGTTTCTCATAAAGCCTTAGACTCACTTTGGATGAAGAGCTTTGTTGCGTATTTACCTATCATATTAACAAGTTAACAGTGCATCTTGTTCTGAATATGATTACCACATTTCATTAACCAGCTTAACACAATTTGGACGCTATTCCACCCTTGGTACTAAAAGACACACACACTTGTTTTCTTACATCTTCAAGAGTCACATTATCAGTAGATTGAATGATGATTAAGATTATCGTTGATGTTAACCTGATTGATGATGGATGATGAGTCTCATCATTTTGACCTAATTCATGGCTCCTAAAAGTGATGTATCCTTGTAGAAACTTTAACCTTCTAGCCTCTTTGTCCCTCCTCCACCTGATCCCCAGACAGCTCAAGTCTGATTATCCTTTATTAAGTCTAATTAAAATCCTTTAGTTTCTACATATAAAAATTGGTTTAAAAAGGGAAGCATGAGTGTTTGGGTCATTTTATAAATGACATTATATCAAGTTAGGACTTTCATTTGAAAGAAAAATGTTGATAATTATGAAGTGAAACATCAATCAATCAATCAATCAATCAATCCCTTCAATTTGTAGGCTTTCCCCAGAGTCTCCCCTGAAGGACATGAGCGAACACCTCAACAGGGAGTCATTCAGGAGGCATCCAAATCTGATGTCCTCCTCAACTTGTTCCTCCTGATTCCTTGGAGCAGGGGCTTTTATTTTGAGCTCCTCCCAGGTGACCTATCCCTTCACCCTATTTCTAAGCAGGATCCACCTGTCAATCCCTTATTCCGTCTTTCCCTCAACTGTGAACAACACACTGAGATACTCAAATTCATCCACTTGGGCAGGACCTCATACTCAACCCTGAGAAGATGTTTCCCCTTTTCATGCTTGAGGGCCATGGTTTTGGATTTAGATGTGCAGCAAACCCCTCATCCGTTTTGGCTGGCTCAAAAACAGTGCAAACGCTCCAGGGTCCTGGGTTTAAAAGGCTGACTATTTTAGGTTTAATAGATCCAGTTTACTTTTGTGAAAACTGTGATTTTTCAGAATAATTGAATTATTTAATTTTAAAATTCAGCACAACTAGTGGCATTTCCTTATATTGGCAGGTGTTTGATATTCACAGTGGTTACAGCACTTCCAGTGCATGCTGATTTCCCCATGTCAAATAATGTGTCAGCCATGTCAACACAAGTGGGTGGATTTATGGAGGACAAATCAAACGCAGTGGGAGCAGATAGTTCTAACACATGGAGATGTTATAAATGTGGTAAAGAATCTAAAATGTGACTGTCCAAGCATGAAAAAGAAATACAAAACTCACAAAGCCAAAAGTATGATGCACAAGGATGGAGAACTCATGTGAAGGAGCCTATGTTGTAAAGGAGTCCATTCACAGTGAGTTACAAAAAGAAGAATGGCTGATTGACTCTGGAGCATCCAAACACATGACATGTAATAAAGATGCACTTTGACAATCAGTAAACTTGGTGATGGCAGAGTAGTTGCAGCTCTTGGACTTGGCAACATAAAACTAAGAAGGCTATTCAGTTAGTGAAGTTAAAAATGTCACTATGTACAATGTACTGTATGTTCCCAGGTTGTCAATGAATCTTTTTTCATTGGGAGCTGCAACCAAAAAAGGAACCACTGTTCAATTCAAAAAGACTCGCTGCTACATATGTGAAATGGATGGAAAACTTCACAATATGGAAACACAGTGACCAGATGGACTATACCAGCTGAATGTTGAAGGGAGCATTGCTGCCTGTCATGGTGCGATTTGTGGCACACTACCAAAACTTAGACAACTAAAACACCTAGTGAAGGAACTGGAACTCACTGCAAAGGAGGAAGAAATCTTCTGTGAAGCCTGTTCAGTGTAAGATGTCTAGAAAGCCTTGCAAACCATTTGGAGAAATACGATCAAAATGTAAATTACAACTAGTTCACATTGATGTTTTGGGTCCAATGCAAACTGTATCTATGGGTGGAGCTAAATACTTTGTTACGTTTATTGATAACCATTCAAGATGCTGCAAGATTTACTTTATGAAAGAGAAAAGTGAAGTTTCTTAGTAAGTTCAAGGAGTTTGAAAAACATTCTCAAATGAGTGTGGGCAAAAAGTGACAAGACTCAGAACAGACAATGGGGGTGAATACACATCCAAAGAGTTTCAGGAGTACTTGAAAGCTCAGGTTCATTCATCATAAAATGACTGTACCTCAAACCCAACAGCCAAATGATGTAGCAGAAAGAAAAAACAGGACAATAGATGAAGCAGCCAGAAGTATGGTATCTGAGGTAAAGCTACCAAAAATGTACTGGGCAGAAGCTATTGCAACTGCAGCCTACACTCAGAACATATTCCCTACGTCTACTTTTAAAAGGGAGACACTGTATCAAAGGTGGATTGGAAAAAAACCAGATATCAGACACATGACAGTGTTTGGCTATGTCGCTTATGCACATATCTCAGATTATCCATTCATCCATCCGTTTTCTACCGCTTATTTCCTAATGGGGTCTCGGGGGGCTGGAGCCTATCCCAGCTGTCAATAGGCGAGAGGCGGGGTAACCCTGGACAGGTCGCCAGTCCATCACAGAGCAAACACAGAGAGACAAACAACCATACACACTCACAAACACTCCTATGGGCAGTCTCCAATCAGCCTATGCCCAAGGACTGTGGGAGGAAGCTGGAGTACTCGGAGAACATGCAAACTCCACACAGAAAGGTTCCCGGTTGGACCCCCGCTCACACCAAGGCTCGAATCAGCAACCTTCTTGCTGTGAGGTCGCTGTGTTAACCAACTGCGCCACCATGCAGCCCTATAATTTATGCATATATCCCAAACACAGAAAGAAGGAAGCTGGACAAAAAAGCAGTAAGACTTTGCCTTATGGGCTACTCAAACAACGCCAAAGGTTACCGTCTGTGGGATGAAGAAAAGACGAGGATACTCATTTGAAAGGATGTTGTTTTCATTGAGTCAGACTTTGGGTGTAAACAAGGACAAAGTACATCCAACTCAGATAATGAAGTGACACTAAACACAGATGAAAAGCAAGCAAATACTGATAATCTTAATGTAGGTAAGGCTGTTAAGCACTCAAGTAGAGTAAGAAAGCCCCCAAAGTTATTCGGATTTGACAAGTATGCTGATGTTGTAACTGTTGTGTGTGTAGAGAGAGAGATGGTAGGGTGTGTGTGGAGGGTCGGTATGTGTCTGTGTGTGTTGAGTTGAGTTTCTGGAGTGTGCACGGTGCAATGGAGTATGAACCGGTCTCTACAAGGTAGCGGCCCCTCGCTAGCACTGGTGGGCTTCTCAGCCTGGAGGGTCAGTACTCTTCCTGCTCTGGGCAACTGGTGCCCGACGGGGTCGGCAATTTCCGGCCTGGGTCCGCTGGGGCCCGTCCAGCTTTATCCTCCCCTCTGTCAAGGACATTACTGAATTCATTAAAAAATCCAAACCCTCCACCTGTCCCCTTGA
>JBAMIG010016629.1:0-10506 GCA_037177335.1 Kiunga ballochi | reverse complement strand
ATTTGTAACACACAGAACAGGGTTGTTCTGTTTCATTGAAAAATATATTTTATTTGATACACTTAAATTACCAATCTATTCAGAAAAAAAGGAAAACTGGCCAGTTTCCACTCATTAATATTACAACGAATCATATAATTAATGAATGAATCAAGTCTGTTGTTATTATGTAGTATCTTAGCAAATAGGTCTTTTGTAAGTTTGTCTTTGAGCTTTTTATCATGAAGATATTCATCTTGGAGGTTCATAATTTGGTTTGGTGTATCAGAGGTTTTATTAGTCTTTTTAAACCTGCTGTGCTGCCCTGTCTAGAAAGGATTCCTTACTTTACATAAATGATGGCTCTTGTATCTCCACTACTTGCTCTTTTGGTCCTAAACTGTAATCTTTAAGCTGGATACATGGAAAACCTGAAAGATTCAGGGACCAGCGTTTCTCACCCCTCCTTTAAACCATTAAAAGCCAGACTTAAAATAATTAGGAAAAAAAACAATTTAAAAAAGAACTTTATTTATTTGACAAACAAGTATTGCGTGGTATTTTTACCCTTTGGGATTGATAAATTCTATTGTAGGGCAGTTTTCTACTTCCTGGTTTCCATTAGGGGCCAGGAGACAAGCATCACATTGGCCATGTTTACGAGTTTTCATTCCTCTTTAATTCAGAGTAAAAGTTAAATCTGCTATAAAGAGATGAAAAATGACCATGTAAACACCTACTTCCAAATAAAAATCTCAGTTTGTAATTAAACTTAATTCTGAAATAAGTGGCTGGTTTTCTATTATTTTAAAACAATAAATTCCTCTTTCATATAAACCTTTGTTCCACTTTAAATAAATTCTGGTTATTCCATGCTTGCTAGTTACCTTGTCCTGTCACAATGATGCCCATGCATAGTCTTCTGCTTCCCATCTTCAGGACTTTATTTTCTTTCTCCTCCTCAGCTGCTGAAAAAGTATTATGCTCGTGTCGAAGCATAAATGGTTTTTATTATATGGTTTACCATGCTGATGATATGAGAAGCAGAAAGTAGAGTTTGTTTATTTTTTTTAGAATATAATGTACGTCAGATCTGCCCTTTATCCAGTCAGAACCTAACCCCCAGGAGAGAAAGCCAATGAACATGTTTCCATGTAAACCTTCATTTTGAATTACTATTTTAATGTAAACTCAAAGGAAAATATTTTGATTTGGTATTATTAATTAAATAAATAGTTAATTCTGAATAAAAAAAAACGTAACTTGGGCCCTTGAGCACCACAGGTTTTTTTTTCATTTTGTTCTATTTTTTTTTATCAAAGTTTCTACTATAAACTATAAAGGTCTCTAAAACTGTATGCAGAAAAAAATGATCCATTTGGGTTTATACAGTTAAAAAAACTTGTGTAATAAAGGGCCGCTGTTGGCTTGTGGGGGAACTTGTTTCCTCTGTGTTCCTCCAGCTAAATGCTCTTTCTCTGTATACTGAAGCACATGTAAACAAATTGTTCCTTTAACGTTTTCCGAAACCATGAAAACAAAGCGTTTGTTCCCTTCAAAATCCATTTTTTTAACCTAAACTAAGTCCACATGACGGACGCTGCACTGTTTGTTTATATTCATCACTTCCTCCTGCTGAGCAGCCTTTCTGAAGCAGGTGCGACGACGATATCATAGTTATAACAAGGGAGTGCAAATCTCTACTGTAGGTGAAGTTTTTATCATTTTTACCATAGAATATATTTTATAACGAAGCTTTATCAAATTTGTTTTAAAATATGCATGGATCCTGTTCAAGGAATGAGAGGTAGATGAAGAATGGATGAAGATGCATGGATCAACATCACACTCACCCACTTGGCATTGTTTAGCCCCTCTTGTGCAAACAAGACAGCTCTGATCCAACAGGCCGTGGACACTGGAACTTAAGAGGTTTTTGTTGCTGTTTGACATTTAATCTTTTATATCCAGTTTTGGTGGTCAGCCTGGGATACTTTGAGCTCTTTCTCCAGCCCATCCTGAGCTGATTATGCATTGTTAGGTGTGGGTGGAGTTTTCTGTGGGGAAGTTGTATCTCTGCAGGCTCATGAAATAGTATTTTCATTCCATTCACTCATTTTCTGAGGAGAATATGCACATTGATGGAGCCTTTCTAAGTAAAAAAAAAACATATTTTTGTGTTCATTCAGAGAAGTTGCACATTCATAGTAAACAGCAATTGCAATGGAAACAATTGGGTCAGTGTTGCACAGTAATGACTTTTAATTCTAACGGTTCTCTCAAAAAGGGTGTCTTCCACTATTGGCATGAAAATGATGTGGAAATCAAAGGTAACTAAACTCTGCACTACTCTAGCGGATGTAATTCCTAGTAACCATGCCAGAGGAGGCATGCAAATATCTGAATGGTAACGGTTGATGACACTGATGCATAAAGGCTTGTTTTCTGTATATAAATGGAACATAAATGCGTCTTAACTTGTTGGGTTCAACATATTTATAGAGATCAAAACTTGCATTGTTTGAGAATTAGGCAGCTGTGGCCCAGGGGAAAATCAGTTATCTATTATTGGTGATGTTCATCATTGTTGAAGATACATCTAGGATGTGATGAGAGTATGGCGTAAATGGATGAATGTGACTACCATCCATCCAGCCATTTTCTACTGTTCTGTTCATGTGACTTGCTCTGTGAAATTACTCTGAGTGGTCTAAATAACTTGAAAAGCACAATATAAGTACAAACCTAGTTAGGTATCTTGCTATTAGGATTTGTTTTATAGTTATACTTTAGGTTTTAAATTAGGCATTTTACATGGCATAATGGTTTAAGTTACACAACAAATTAGTCGATGAAGCTGAGAAATTACTGCAACTAAATCTGTCAGCAATTTTGATAAATGATATGAGAAAAATCATGTAATAAACATAAATAGTCTATTTGTTAGAAAAAAAAGGTACAGTTAGTCTCAGTTACATGTTTAGACTGTGAGGCTTAAGCAGACTAAAACTGAGCCTGTCTGAAAAATCCAGCATCAACACCATATTTAATGTCCAAAAAGTCATAATTGGTCATAAATTCAGTGTGTTTTATGTTATGCAACACACAGACTATATGTCTAAATTCTCTCTGAATTTGACTGGATTTGGTTATTTTGCTTCATTACTACTCAGCGGATCACCTCCCTTATGTTTCAGAGTTTGCACTTTAATACAGTTCATTCCATTATTTCAGTTTTTCAATCAGGCATTCTTATGATCTCTAAACCATGTGTCACTGTGATATTTGAACCTTTTTCAGTTTCTGGACAATAGTAAACCAAACCTAGTTAAACATTATTCTCATATTATGTCTTTTACTATTTATTTATTCATTTTGGGAGAGAATGACGTACAGAACTAGTAAAAAGAAATCTACATAAAATCAAATATCATCTTCAGCTTTTATCATGACTTAATATCACTATGATTCTCATCATCACCACAGCACACACACATAATTATTTTATTGGTTATACCAAACAGAACACTGATCTTATTCATGACTCCATTAATTTGATCTGCAGAAACCTTTACTAGAGACGAGTGTTTTTATACTTGGTCTAAACTTTGGCCTCATTCATTACAGAGTTCAGGGGAAAGACCTGAACCCTTTCGAGCTGACCCAACCTTGTTTGTGAGGTTGTCAGGTTGAACATTTATGATGTGCTGCTCCAACAGGCTGGCAACTTGCCCAGGGTGAACCCTGCCATTCGACCTAGCTGCTGGGATAGGAGAAGAGCACACATTAAACACATTAAACATTATACTGTTTTGTCTTTCAATATGATGTTCAGAAAATGGAAACTGCATGACAACTTATTGACAGAAAAGTAACGAAAGGAAACATTACTGAACTTTATTTTTTGACGTAGGGATTACATAACAACTGTTACATATTTCATCCCTGAAAAATACTACATTTGGCTGCATTTGTGTACGGAAGTAAAGTTTCTTTGTCTTACCCATTGTACTACGCAGTGGTGAAATAGCAATTTCGTATGGAATTAGCCAGTTTTGTCAGAGCTTTAGCCCCAGATGTTTTAAGTCTAGCCCCTTGTAGCCAAAACCAGTATAAGTCACTGTATATCGATGCTGCTAAGCATGAGTGCATGCTCCTCCAGTCGCTCTGCTCTTTCATTTGCACTATATGCTCACAACCAGAGCAGCACCACAACAAAAGTGTGGCTGGCTTTTTTTTTTTCCTTTTTTCTGCAACCGGGTTGCAGGGGGGAATAGGAAGTGTGTGGGTTGGTGGACAGAAAGGAAGGTGGGGATTCAGGTGGGGATATTTGTATGTTTGAGAGGGAAGGTGGGTTTAGAGAAGGTGTGGCGTGAGGGTAAGTGAGTGGATGGGCAGGGGCAAGAATAAGTTCTGGAGGGCTGGTGCCATGAGTGTGCGGCTGCTACAACATGGTGTGGAGTGACTCCCGTCAGGTGGGGGTCTGGGGATTTCTGATTGGTTGAACCACCTGTCTGATTCAGGTGGGTGGGTTGGGGTTCATGCTCCGGTCTGGCTGTTGATCGCCTGGGTCTTGAGGTCTTCCTGGCCTGCTTGCCATCTTTTGTGAAGGCGGGGCTTCATTGACATGATCACTCTTCTGCAAATACTTTTCACTTTGTGTCTGTATGATGACACAGTCACCGGGGTACTTTATACTGTAGATCTGCTTACCAACAACCATCTTAAATTAATTCTCTTTTGTGAGATTTTGTTTTTAGCTGAAATACATGCTTTATTTCTAGCTTGTTCATCTCTTCTTGCTCATGACAGTTGTTGACTCTGTCCCATTAGGAAGCATGACATGCCTTATGTTATGTTTAGATACAAGTAGTTGGGTTGTGGAGGAGCTTCTCCTCCACATGGAGAGGAGCCAGATGAGGTGGCTCGGGCATCTGGTTAGGATGCCTCCTGGACGCCTTCCTGGTGAGGTGATTCTGGCAAGTCCCTGTGGGAGGAGGCCCCAGGGAGACCCAGGACACGCTGGACTGATTACATCTCCCTGGCCTGGGAACGCCTTGGGGTCCCCGCTAATGAGCTGCTGAATGTGGCTGGGGAGAGCAATGTCTGGCCTTCCTTCCTTAAGCTGCTGCCCCCGCGACCCGACCTCGGATAAGCAGTAGAAAATGAATGGATAGTTGGGTTGTATATCTTTCCCCTTTTGTTCTGTGGTTACCTTCTTTTTCTTTTGGTTCTTTTTCTATCTTTTTTATCCTCTCTAATTAAGTTCAACATTACTCTTAAAACTGCAACATAAACATTTTTTGAAAAATGATGAAGAATTCAGATTACCAAGGGAATCTTTAAGATCCTTTGGATAAAGTAAAATTGCCCATCGTTCTTTTTGCTTTAGTGCTGGACAAGACAAGGTCAATAAACAAACAACAAAAAAAGGATATCTAATTGAAAAGACCTAAATGTTGAAATAAGACTGGAAAAAGATGGTAAATGACAGTGTGTGCTCTAGTGTCTTCAATCTCAGAATCAGTTAGTCTGCCCTTTAAGAGGCTGACAAGCAGTCCCTGTGCAGTTTGGTGACATGGTGTTTACTAAGCTGAACATTGACATGTTCACAGATGCAAAGCTCACCCAAAAAGAAACACCGTATCTACTGTGAAATGTGGAGCAGGCTCAGTTCCAGGATGTCTCTGCTGCATCTGGCACAGGCTGTCTTGATTCTGTGCAGAGTATAATTGAAATCTTAAAAGCATCAAAGCATTCTGGAGCAAAATGAGTAGCTGGTGTCACAAAGCTTAGTCTCAGTCACAGATCATTCATCTTCCAATGATGCAAAACACAGCTGCCACCCAAAACACCCAAGAAAAGCTAAAAAATGTTGGCTGTGAACCTCGCTTTAAATCTAATCGAACACGTGTGGGAGAAGCTGCAGCATGCTATCTGGGGAAAGCACGCTAAACCTGAGCCAGCTGGAGCCTTTTCCTCACACGGAGGGGGTAAATTAACCAGTGACACGTGTAGATATCTAATTGACCGTTACAGGAATAAGTTGATTGGAGTGATTGCCTCAAAAGGTTTCGCAACAAAATATGACGGTAAAGGTGACAGCCTTTTTGATAAGACCTGATTGATTAGTTGTTATTTTTTTTAAATAATTCTGATAAACATATGTTCAAAAGTCATATTTTGATTTATTGGTCATTTTCAGTAACTTTTTATTCTTGTAAATTTCAAGTTTTTTATAGTGACCCTTGGGTATTTTTAAAAAATAATATATGAAAGGTGCCAAAACCTTTGTCCATGTCTGCACATGCTGTGTGAGCCAGTGTTTAGATTCGTGCCCTAATCTCATGTGATGTGGACATGACATATTTTAAAGAAACTATGCTCTTTAAAATGTAATGGGGTGTGGGTGTGTGTCTTAAGAATTAAGAAATTGTGATGTGTTTTTTGTTTACATAACTTTATGCATAAAAATTAAATGTGATCACTACGTCTGTTTAAATCTTCAACACATAATGTGTCAGAGAGAGTGCAGTGGATGTGTCTACTTACCAAGCGTTTGCTGTCAGAGAAATTTAATCAAAGGCTTAAGCACGATGCTTTTAAAGAAATCCTTTCCTGGCATGAGACACGTGCTTTCATTAACATGTTGGTCTGTGAGTCTTGTTTGTAAATGCAGTAGCTGTGATTCAGAGTTTGTTGGGCAGCCACAGCAAAGCAGCGAGGTATGATGCTTTTCTTGTTTTTGTTATTATCTATCTACCTATATATATATATATATATATATATATTCACCCCTAACCATAGCACTCTGTGATGTTACTGATGGGTCAATGTGCTTCACGGAAGAGTTGTTCTTCCTGTTCATGTTGATGGATTGAAATCAGCCTGCCAGGTCAGTAAGAACGGCAGCTATCGAGCTATCAAGTATTTAAGAAATACTTTAATTTTTACTCTGAAAAATAAACTATAATTTTCAGAAAAATCCCTCATATGGTTGTAAAACTTTCATTTGTGAAAGCAATTTAACCAATCAAAAGAGAGAGAACTTTTAGACACATTGATGGTTTATGTTGGGGTTTGCAATAGTTTTTTTTAATAATCTTAATCTGTGGTCATTGTTTGTTTTGTTTGTTTTTTTTTACAAATACAATGTTTCCTGATAAATCCATGTTTTACAAAGATTGTTTTGATTCTGGTGATTTCCATGTAAAATCCCCTCTGAGAATCTTTTTTCTCATGACAGGCACACACAGGGAACAGAAAGTTTTAAATAAATTTTTGCTGCCTTTTGGGGTTTGATACGACTGGAAGCAAACATCTCAAAGCCTACCCAGTCCATATGACAAACACTGAGTTGATGTAAAATGGTGTGACCAAATTTGTATTTTACACACTTAGAACGTGTTTTTCATCCTTGGCAGTTTTGGAGGGGATTGAACAACATTTAGGATTCAGTCAATGTTTTTTTTTTTGAGGGGAAAAGGTTAGACAAAACCACTAAGCTAGTAGCAGTAACAAGCAGATGTAAACAGACTGGATTTCACCTTGTTGCTGTCAAATTCTGAATGAAATGCTAGAGTAGGGTTTTGTCATGACTTACATGCACATTTACTAGAAGAGATTAATAGGATTTTTCAGAGGCTCAGACAATGACCTCTGCCGTGGCCTTTGGGTTGCTGAACACATGTAGGTGATGCTCTAAAAAAAACTAAAGGTTTATGCAGATGTCAGTTCCTAAATATAGGAAACAATGGGTTGTGTGAACTTGTTTCTGCATAAAGATGGCTCTCACTAAGTTGATGAGTGTGTGCAATTTTTTCATCACTATAATACTCCTAGTTTTCTTGGGGGATTATTGAATAAATTTGCTTCTTGCAGAGTAATTGACAAGGAAAGGAGCTGTGATGAACAGTGAGCATTTATGTACATTAAAGTGTTACACATTCATGCCATACCGATTTTCACTGACACACAATATCTTCACAACAAAAAAATGAAACAGATTTTATGAAAACAAAAACAAACTAGAACAAACAGGAAGTTAGCAAATAAATGGTTCATCATTACATTTTTATTCGGCTCCCTTTGACGTTTCATGAACAGTCCAGTAGGGGTTGCTGGGTAAATTCCTGTTGAAAATGAGCATTTTTACACCATAAAAACTCTCTTAGTTTAAAATATCAATCTCTGTGCTTAAAACAAAGTGAGTTCAGAGCAGTTCAGAAGAAGAAGAATAAAAAAGAAAGAGGGGGTGGGTGGGGGGGGGGGGGGGTGCAGTCAGTGCTCAGTGCTGATTGTGTGTGATAACAATGTTTTGACTGGCAGACTGGTTTCTGTTGAAGTTCAAAATGGACTGGGACATTAGACTGACTCACGGCGTATACCAGCCGTCCCTTCAGGGGCTTTTGTGCATAGTATGTAGGTTAATACAGTATTAGTAAACATGGTGAGTTATTATTGGCTTGCGTGATCATGGCATTGTGGGAAGAATTTGGACAATTCATCTGTAAATCATTATTTCCACCATTATTGTGTTGGTTTTCTTTAAACATGGTCACCTCTGTAGTACATTATACTGGTCAGCATTAACTACAGAGGAAATTGACTATAGTTGTTATTTTAATAAAATTAGGCCCCTTTTAAAAACCTTCTAATATACTAAAAAATGTAATTAATAAACAGAAAGCAGGCTATTAAGGGCATTTATTTTAATTTAGATTACATTATTTTTGTATTGTAAGCATTTCAAACCTTTAGAGTGCTACGACTAGTTGCTTTTTCCTTTATAAAACATAAATAAACAGGTGACTTTTTTCTACAATATAAAAAAAATCTGATTTAATATCATTATGCATTCAGAGATTTTTTCAGAAATTGAGATAGTAATAAAAAATTATGCACACACAGACGGTGTTGTATCAGTTATCCAATTAGTAGTCTCATAGTTTTGAGAAAGGAACTTTCATCATCACATGGTAATCTAGTAAAACCTACTTACATAACCGGCTTTAAATTTTAAAATTAAAGTATATTATGCGAAATCTGCTATTTTAGACCTTAAATACATGTTTTTGTGCACTTCTCAGTGTTTAGGGATGCAGAAAATGTAAACTTCTTCCCTTTTGATGCTTTGCTTATATTATTATATTTTATTTGGTCATATTTTTCAGTTTGTTTGATTTTCAAATTCTCTATTTAGTTTTTATTTATCTGTTACGTCACATTTGCTGTGACGTACAATAAGTTCATGGACTTCCAGGTGACCAATTTTGTCAATCTGATACGTTGACACTTACAGTAAACTTACCAATAAAATGTCTGTTTGCCGGGAGATTAGCATATCACAGCTCTCAAGCTACAAACATGGCGGAACAGTGTAGAGTGGAACTTCATGTGACCTGAAGGGAGCGGGGCATGACTGGCATCATTCACGATCAAAGACCAGTCGCTCTGAAGACACACATCAGTTATAAGTTGTGTGTGGAACGAAAATAAGCAGGAATTAAGACCAAAGCTTTGCGGTTCTACTTTATACAGACAATAAGTTAATACTTCACATGTTAAAAGGAAGGACTTTAAAGCATCATATATCTCCTTTAAAGAACATGAGTTTAAAAGTAGGAAGATGTACAAAATGTTAAGTAATTGTTTTGTGTCATGTCCTGCATCACAGTTTACAGTTACTGATGCAGTTTTTGGTTAAAGTTCACCTTCTCTGTCAGAAGTATCCTCTTTTAAATTGTGTTAATATATTTAAACATAACCCCTGCTTCAGATATGTGAGGTGATTGGGATCAGCATTGCAAGAATTAACTGCAAGGAAAGTTTGCATAAGTAATGTTGTAAGAGTTTGTTGGTGATGAAATCTGGATCTTGTACTCTTGCCACTAGGAAGGGGTGTGCAGGTTATGCATCAGAAAAAGGCCTACTATAATAAAAGTAACTATTTTACCATTTTTTCCTCTTCTTCCTAACAGCTAAATCTTAATATAACAGAGGATGCCATAATACCTACATTTTCCATTTATCCTCTTATCAATATGAAAGGAAACTCTTAGTTTATCATAAAATAAGTCTAAAAGATCTATTTAATCTCTACTCAGTTTCTGCATGCATGATTTTCCCAGTGAAAGCGAATCTAAATAAAATTATGATTTAATTCTGTCCACCAATATTTCAGCTTTAGTTTTAGTAAAGCTAAATATATGATGTGTGGACAAGAGGATTCAAACCTCTGCATTGACAGCAGTTTTCCATGTTTTGCTGCATCACTCTCCTTAAATACCTCTTTGTATTGCCTCACCTTAGAATAAAACATCTTCCTCTATTTAGGTTAAATAATGTTTAATTAGCTTTTTGTCAGTTAGGGTTAGGGGTTAGGGTTGCCATAATGAATCCAGATATTGGGGCTCCATTGATGATTGCTTTTTGGTTTGGTTTTGAACTCTGGGTAAAGAAACTCAGTGTTGATTAAACCAACTCAAAGCTGCAGAGCTAAAACCAAAACCTGTTTCTCAGCTCAGA
>JBAMIG010016628.1:0-10515 GCA_037177335.1 Kiunga ballochi | reverse complement strand
TATATATATAGAGAGAGAGAGAGAGAGAGAGAGAGAGATAAATTGTTTGTGTGTGTGTGTGTGTGTGTGTGTGTGTGTCTTCATTAGTGTAAAATAACTTTAAGAAGCCTAAATACTTTACAGTTGGACAACAATCCCTTTGTCATTTTCTATCATGCTTTGTCTTATTTTTAATCTTGATGAATCCTCTGACTGCCTCTCTCTCTTTCTCTCTTCTCTGTCTGCCTCCTTTAGGCTGATGACACAAACTACTTATTCTGTGTAAGCAGAAATTCTTCTATCACCTCCCTTACCCTTTATCTCTTCTGCTCTTCTTACACACTTAACCCTATTAGTTACCCTGTGGCTGACTTGTCACTTTTAGTCAGACTGTGCTCCCACACACACAGTCAGTACTGACCTCTTTGTGTTATGCTTTTCTTCTAAATACAGACCACCTTCAACTGTGCTATTCATTTTAAATAGGGATGTAAGATGGAGCAATAGACAGATTCAAATGTCTGTCCATGTTTATAAGATTATAGACATTTTAGTACTGGGACGTGTTGATCTCTGTGACATGACAAGCATGAAAATAGTGTATTGAATAAAGCTTAAGGCCTCTGAGGACCAGATGTTGAAAAGGGACAGTCAATCTCATATATGCAATTTATAGTGATGTTAAATAAAATTTGTTGATCACAACAGTAATAGTACTAGTTTTGTGTCTAGAATGTGGCAGAGGAAAATGATTCATGTCTCTTTTATATGACAAAAAATGAAAGCATTCGTATGTTTGTACTGTGATCCCTCTTGTTGCATCTAAATAAATAAATGAAGAAATAAATAAAACCTTTTCAAACTCAAATCTGTTAATTTAGTCAGTGTCTAACAGATTCATCCATAGTGACACTCTGCTTTGTTCCTAATATTGGGACAAATACCTCCATCATTTAGTAAGCCATTAATCTTTGAACCAGAGCTGCCAGATTTATTGCCCTCCTTTTGTTGCAGAAATGTAGCGACAACTCTGTTGGCTGGAGTTGCCTCTTAAAGAGCATTAAATAAGGGTGAATTCTAAACTGCCAATAAAAGTATAGCACATGTCACCAGGGGTGTCTCTAAAGGTAAAAGTTAGGGGGGGTTGTTGTTTAAAAATACTGCCATGAAAGGTATTTGTTATATATTTATTAAAAAGTCATAGACTTTCTCCTCCATTTTTTTCTTATTAACAAACTTCATTTTAATGTTTTTTTTCTAACACATGAATCCTTTCTGTCTTTGGTTATAATGACCATGCTAAAATAATCTGTACGCAATGGCATCATTGAAAAACTTTTCTTTTTTTTTAATCAGAACAGCAGAAAACCCAACAATATTCCATCCAATAAAATGCAGATCAATTTATTAAGTTTTCTTTCACTGTAACATTTTAGGGTATTTTAGAAACTACAATGAACCTTTGGCAAAATAATTGTTTTGGTTGTTTGTTTTTCAGTTGTGGAAAAAAGTCACACTGCACGATAACAAAAGAAAATAAACTGTAAAAAAGGTTACAGTTAACGATCCACCAGGAATTATTACACCGTCATTCACCCTCATGTAGCTGAATGATCCTGGAATTTGATTATGTACTTTGACAAATGATCAAATTTATTAAATTTACTTAAACCAATTAGGATAGACTGCTCAAAAAAAAGACAGAATGACAAAACATTGTGTCTTCTATATATATTCAGTATAATCTAGATATTAAACAGTCCACCGTCTAATAAAAGACAAACTATAAGTACGGTACCAAAGCTGTTGACAGCTGAATGTTTACTGTTTTTTACAGTGAAGTATTCCAAATACAGTTTATTGTACTTGGAATTTACACAGAAAATAAAATACCTGAGTTTTCTGTTTTATAGAAAACATCTGCTTACAGTATGTGGAACAAAAGACTTTAACACAAACCATTTAGAGTGGTTTTTCTAGTTGCTCCATTATGACAAATCCTATCAGAGAAAAATTAAAGCAATTTTTAAAAACATTGTTAGAAATCAATGACAAGTTGGGAAAAGGGACTCAATGGAATCAAGCAAAAACTGGCCAATAGTTTTGTGGGCTCTCTTGTGCAATTTCTCTTTGAGAAATACTCATGAATACTGGTGGTAGACAGCCATTCACATCAAGTGGATGAAAAATAAATACCATGTCATCTGTAATAGGTGAACTGTGAAGAAAGCTTGGAGGCTTTCCATGAGATTAGTGCATTAAGTTGCAGACAAACAAGTAACTGGTAGTCACCCATATAGGTAAATGACCTATTATTGTGTTACACACACAGGGAATCGAGAAATATATAACTTCTGAGCAGTTCTACTGTCAGCATTTCTAGAATATTTGATCATCATCATTACTTGTACTTTTTTTTTTTTACATGTTTTAAAGTACTTGCAGTGGTGAATTCATGTATAATGTATTTGCTCGAGGGAGATATTTGTCGTATTCAATAAAAGAATGAGCAGAGATTTGGAATTACGTGATATCTGCAGGACACAAAATGATAAGCTGAGTTCAATATGTATGAATTTTTCACTACAAGCCCATAAAAATGTAATTTCTTTTGTGATTAAGCATAATTCAGTTCTGATCCATGTCACCACATTTTATTGACAATGACTATGTGCATTACATATGGCATATGGATTTACTGTACCTCACAGACGACGTAATAAGTTGAAAAGATAACCACTGCAATAGAAAAAGCTATTATGTGAATGCACAGTAGCCTATAACATTGTTGTTGGAATGTTCTAAATACCACATTGAAGACAGTAGCAGATCAACTCCAAATTATAGCTTTAGAAATAAAAATCAACAAGGTAATGAGCCCTTGTGTTTAGTGACTAAAAGAATAAATTTTGAAAACTCCTTCTGGCTGAAAATGTAGCACATGGACACAGTAGCCTTTCAATAACACATTGAATCTGACTGTTGCTTCCAAAAATATCCTTGTAACATTCACATTGGCGTGTGCTGCCAATACATAATCACAGGCACACAATAACCCAGCTGTTTTTTTATGATTATTATTTGTTTTATTGAACATAAGTTTAACTTTCTGCATAAAAATAATTTTTTCATCGGTATTTTACCTTGTCCTTGGGCTAAGCAAAAAACTACAATTCAGGTGAAACAAAGTACTTAAAGGCATAAGGAATACACTGAGATTTTTGTGGTAATTAACTTTTATAGGGCCATTTAGCTTCTTTGAATGATTTTCTTTTCCAGTGTTGAGTTAAAACCTCACTGGGAATTTGTTTATTGTACATGAACTAAGAAGGTACATGTTTTTTTATGGGCTGAGCATTTTAGAGTTTTATACGCGTACTTGGAATGTTGGAAAAAATGTAAAAGTTAATTGCTGCTAACTTGGAATGAAGGTTTTTTTTAACCTTCTTTCTACTTTTTTGCATATTTTACTATGTGGTGTATCATACAATTAATGATCCAAACTACAATCTAGATTAATTAATTGTATGATACACATCACACAATTAATAGAGTTTAGTTTGAGACAGAACTTAAGTCTTCACGAAGATTTGATATTTACTGTTACCATACAGAGTTTGAGTCATGTGCTTGTTTTTATATATTCATATCTTATTCTTATGGATTGTTTACTAAATTTTTTACATCATCTATGGAGGACGTGCAGTCACATGTTTCCGGTTGTTGATGATTCCACTTTGAGGGGAATGCGACCAGTGATAACCACAGAGTACCTAGCATATACACACAGGATAAAGCATGGATTAAGCCTAAACACACTCACACAGCAAGTATCTGTGGATAGTACCAACAGAAACCTCTATCTCATTATGTCTCGGTAAGTTTATGTCAATCTATCACTAAGCGCTCCATATTCGTCTCTAGTATCAATCAGAATTTGCTGTATTTATATCAAATCTACAAGCAAAAACAAACCCACAGTGCCCAGTTACATTATATTTTATTTAATAGTATTTGTAAAACCACAACACAAAGAAACAGAACCTTCAGAACATACGTTACCAGTTGCTGCCAACCGAGCTGCAGTTTAGTTTAGCAACGCGTCAAAATGACGTAAAAAATAATCCACTCAGCGCTTCCTGTGAAAAAAACTAATGATTATAACGGTTTAAAAATGTTAACATATTAATATATATTTAATATTCATTTCTTGTGTAAATGAACGTGGTAGAAGCGGCATAATGTCCTTCTATGTGAAGTAGTAAATAGACTTCATAGAAGCAACTGCACCTCTGTGATGTCCTTTCATTAATCTGTAAAACGACGTGTCATTCTTTTTGCCCTGCCTGATAAGCTGCTTCACCCGAATGGGGAGTATGAAATCACCATTTTGAACAGGAAGAATGCTCCACACACTACATCTGTCCTATTTTAAATGGTCTGACACTCGACAACCTATCCCCTCAAAATAGTGTAAAACCAAAGTCAGGTGACTCAGTGATCAGCTGCACGTCCTCTATAGCTGAAATGAACAATTTTGATCCTTGAGGTCCTTCAAGTGTCAGGGATTTCCCCCGCTGCAACACACCTGACACACATGATTAGGAGACTTGTGCAGAGCTTCACCTCATAGTCTGCTAATTACCCATTGATTTGAGTCAGGTGTGTTGCAACAGGGAATTTCCTAACACTTGCAGGACTATGGCCCGGGGTTGCCGACCCATGATCTTTGGGATTTACCAGGTGGATTCTGAATCTTATTCTACAGTTACACTATTTGGATTATTCTGTGTTTCTTCTTTGGATTTTCCCTGTAAAAACCCCCCTATTGACATTTATTTTAGAATCAATCCCCCATCCAGTCAGTACTGTGTCCTCTTGCCAGCAAGTAAAACACTTACAGAAGGTACCAGTTTGTGTTCAAAACGTGTTAAAATACTGTCAGCACTGTTAAGGGGTCTTAATAAGGTTCTGGTTACTGTGTCTTGGTTCTGTTGGACCTACTAACGGCATTCACAAAATTAATGATCAACTCCTTTTTCAACTCCTAAAGAGCTCAGTGTGGATTCAGGCTGATGCTATGGATTGGTTTAGGTCTCTAACAGTAAAGTTTCTGTATACCACACGTGAGAGGTGCTCAGTTCTCAGTTTGTGAGGTCCCTCAAGGCTTTATCTTAGGGTCTTTTCTTTTTACTTTACCTGCTTCCTCTATGAGGTTTAGTACCATATTTCAATTTACACTTAGGCTACAACATCTATGATGCACCACAGATCACCTACTGGAGTTTATTGATGTTTTGCATTTCTACAACATTAACACTGATGTTTTGTTGTTTGGATCTAGTAATTAAATACAGAGCACAAGAGTAACTCAGAGGTCAACTCCATCTTTCCTCATTTGAGACATCTGGCTAAACTAAAGTCATTCCTTTCTTTGGATCACTTTGAGATTTTAATCAATGCTTTTATCACAACTTGCTGTATTATTACAGTGCACTGGCTCAATCAGACTTGAATTGGTTTTGATTGCTGCTTTTCAGCTTTTAACTGGTACTAAGAAATGAGAGAGTGCTACTCAAATGCAAGCTTAACATCACTGCCCTCCTGTCAGTTTTAGAAGTAATTTTGAAATTGTTTTATTTTTTTGTATATCTTCATGGCCTCACCCCATAATATCTTTCCAGTCTGCTTAAGCTTTATACCCACAAATGCACTGTTGTGTCGGCACATTAGTTACTGTTAGTTGTCTAAAGACCAGTAGGAAGCTCAGAGGGGATAAAGTATTTTCAGTTCTTTACATAAACTTATGGAACGATCTACCATTGTATGTTAGGCAGGTTGATTTACTGTTTTTAAGTGTTTTCTTAAAACTAAATATTTCTTATTGGGTTTTCACTATGAGATACAGGCTCTTACAGTTACCTCTTCATGTTTTTATTTTTTTATTGTGGAGTTATTGTGAGCTATATGTGGTTATTATAATGAGTTAGTGTTGATTTTAAAATAATCTACTAATAAAATTGGATTTGGAGTAAAAGGCAGTCTAAAATTAGGTCTTAAAAATGTGGTCAAACTTCTTTGATCACCTCAAAACAAATGAAATTGTTTTTATGTAGGAATGTACACACACTATTTACAGAATACAGGGCAGCATGGGGGCGCAGTGATTAGCACTGTGGCCTCACAGCAAGAAGGTTGCTGGTTTGAGCCTAGGCTGGGGAGGTTTGTCCAGTGGCCTTTCTGTGTGGAATTTGCATGTTCTCCCCATGTAGTTTGCTATCTTTCCACTTTTCCTTCAGCTCAAGTTTGCTTTAATTTTCTCTAGTCCAGTTCGACCTTCCTAAATTTGGTAATAATCATATTTAAATTCTTTTTCGTTAATTTTTTTTTACATTCATGACATTTTTTGTATAATGGATCGTTACTTAATATTGAGATAAGTACACCATTAAAGTAGAAAAACCAAAATATTTTCTAAATAACATCAAATAACTAAGTTGTCTTGTAGTTACTGAAACTTCTATGTTTCTATAGGTACAATTTTCTTCCTTCCTTTCTCCCTTTTTTTTTTGCTTATAATCCTATCAACTAGCATATTACTCAGAACCAGTGGCTGTAACTATTTTCAGAGTTCTGTGGGTACATCTGTTCATTGTGTTCTTTTTGACATGATCACATTTAGTTGCTACCCTGAAGATAGAAAATTTGTTTCATCAGCATTACCCCTAAATGTGTCCCTTTGGGGACAGCACTTGTAAAACTTACCTTTTTAGCTTTTGAAACTTAGTCTTTGGGTTCTTAGTTCTCTTTATTTTGCAGCATATTTTGTAGTTATCGCCCCTATTAACACAAGTACAAAAGGCTAGGTTTATGTGCGATCTAATGGATTTACTACCAGTTTTGTCTCTGTGACCATAACATCTTTGTAAACTTTTCGCAACATTTAGGCTGCTGACATGCATTTTTAGATATGGTTAATGGTACATAAACTGCAATATTTACAGATGGAAGAATTCCCCTAACATCGTTGCTAGAACTACAAATCTAACTTTTTTTTACCAACACACGCACACTACCAGCTGTTTGCTATAAAGGCCAAACTGATGTGGCATTTCAGCACAACAACACACCTGACAAAGAAACCACAAAGACAGCAAATGAAAGAAGAAAAGATAATAAAGACCAAAACGTTAATAGCCTAAAACTGAGAAACGTTAGATTAAAAGCATTTGCGTTCTGATGAAATGGGTTTAAAGATAATTGGAGAAAACGATAAAGGAAAATGGAGAACTGACTGAAAGTATTCCACAACAAAGTCCTCCTTTTATCATTTCTGTCTGCACAAACATAAAATACATTTACTGGCCTTGAGGCCGGATCTTCATGTTTGTTTCTTGTCCTCATTTAATTCTTATTTTAGTCCTAATTGTCCATTACATAACTCATTACAGATTTCTTTGCTAAAGGTGTTTTTTCCATCCACAGTGCACTTATTCGTAAATGCAGCAGCATGTGTTGGGCAAATGCCTTGGAGGACTTAAAAACAAATGTAGCTAATGATCATTTTGACTAACTGTGACTTATATGGGATTCTCCTTTGATTAAGACCTCATTTCAGAGTTAATCTTGGTATGATAAAAAGTTTATTTGAAGCTAATCCTGTTTCCATTGTTAGACCCCTTTGGTTCAAATCTGCAAAGTGCACTTTGCATCACTATACACAGCTTTGGATGACTTGGCATTACATAGCTTGATACAATTTTTCATTGTTTTCTTGTAGGAACCTAACTCATTTCACTTGAAACCGGTTGCGTTGATCGAAGACTTTTCCGCTGCTGAATAATTTGAACTGGTTTTGAATCAGAACAGCATGGGTTTTCTCCTGTTGTCCAGAATCAGAAATCCTGGGCCAGTTTCAGTCGCACTGAGTTCAGATTATATCTTCACAATGTGAAAAATCTACTCTTAATCTGAAAAAGATTAAACATCATTTTATTGCATCTCAACCACCATACTTTATCTGTGGAATGCTTTTTACCATTTCTGATAGTATAAACTCAGCATATCTACCTGGTGAGCACTGTGAATTGTTATATACTTTATACCACTTTAAATTAGAATAGATCTTCCTATGATTGACATTTGACAGTAAAGATAAACGTGCTTTCAAAATCCTCTAAACTAAAACACCCCAAGATTAAGTGGCTTCTACAGGAAAATGCTTTGTAAATAACTGCATGATGACATGCATAAACATGCCTATACCAGGAATCCTCCTATTTTTCAGTCTGCTTTTCACAAATATTTACTTTTTAACTGAAGTAACATGAAGTATAACATTTTTGTTATAAAAGCTTAAAAGTCTGGAATTAATTATTTTTTGTGTTGCCTTCTTTCTCCAGTATAACAACTTGGAGGAACAGACCCATAGGTGTAAATGAAGTTACTAAATAAACAGTGTCATTCTTTAAATTCAGTCTATAATCGTTTAGTATTGAATATGCAGTCGGACACATCATCAAAGATTCTCCACCACACATCACAGTGGCTGACAAGATTTTTTTGTATGCCTATCTTCCTGTATACACCAAACCAATGCTTTGATGCTTGCTACCAGAAAGCCTCATTTGATCTCATCTGGCCATAGAACTTGATCCCGTTAATGTTGAGTGGGCTGTAGGGGCTTTAGTTTGTTGCTTCAACAGCAAAAGCTTTAATCCAGTAACTCTCCTAAACAATCTGTTTATTTTTGGTGTGTTATAGTAGTTTTTGGGGATTCTGTGACCCTAAAACTTAATTAAACTACTACACAACTCCAGCTGTGATCCTAACAAAACAAGGTTCCAATGCTCAGGCTCAGGTGATGAGGTGAGTTTTCTAAGGCAGTATTACTCCAATAATTGTGACACACTTAAAAATCCATTAAGAATTTATCATTAAGTAAATTAATCATAAAGCAGTTCAGTTCAAATCATGTTTCATTTTAGTTTGAAATCAGTCCATTTTGTTTTAGTTAAATTCACATGACAATAATTGTGTGTGCATTAAACACTGAAATCAAGGACTTCTGACCAATGCTGGGATTTCTTCAGGATGACACTATAGTTTTGTGGCAGTTTGTAGATGCTGAAAATAGAGGACTTATTTTAAGGCATTGTCGTAAAAATTGCCGACAAAATTGTCGTACTGCATATGAACAACATCTTGGGAACTCTGAAACAGACTGAGTGATCCAGCAGGAGACGGTGTACAGTTGAACAGGCAAATAATGAATAATAGAGCAAAAACACAAGCAGGAGGCTGTGTTAAAGATATGGTCCTACAATACCATCTGAACATGCCGCAGATTTCTTTTCAATCCCAGTTTATGGCAAATCAAATCTTTTTTTGTTTTATTTAATTAAAATTTTTATTCATTGTTTTATGGCTTGAATCCAACAATGGATTGATTCTCCCTTTTAAACTTGCAGTAACCGGTACAGTAGCAAATCCTGTCTGAAATTTCATTCAGTGGGACATATTAGAACAGGTGTTGTGCTGCGCCTGTTTTTGCATTTTTGATAGATAAGCCTGTTTTTGACCACAAGAGAATGGTTATTGTTTATTTAGGCCATTCATTTAGCTTTATGAAATCATTTTTTGGTGTATAGAATTAGAAGCTATCTAATCAGTCCAACTCTTTATTTCTACAGTAAGTAAGAAAATAATAGTGAAAGTCAAAGTTGGCTTTTCACACAGCACTTAGTTTTATTGCTTCTGGTTGTCGGATACAAAATGATTTCATGGATTACTAGAAAGTAAAAGTTGCACCATTTTTACTCGTATTTTACTTCTATATGTTTTTATTTTCTTTCATCCCCGCTTGCTGCCTCCTACAGCATAGAAATAATTCTTAGTAAATTATTATCTTAGTCTTTCCTGTAGTCTAGTGGTTTGAGGCTTTTGAAAAGTCTCACAGAGACAAACATCAAAGATCTTCCAAACCACTTTACAATTAAAGAAGGGAGAAGAAGCTTAAAACGTTGAGCGATAATTCCGCTTTGAAGACAGTGTTCAATGAAAAAATGTAGACTGGAAAGCTAAAAGCTGTTTGGAAAGTTATTTTACTTTTCAGGAAGTAAGAAGTTAATTATACATTGCTTCAGATTACCTGCATGTTCAGTTTGGGTGGGAATTGGGATTAAATGATTAGACTCTTTTTTTTCCTTTGTTGCTGTTTAAGCTTTTAATCTGTCGTTTTAAGTTAGAAATGTTCAAAGAAAGTGTTGAAATCTGGTCAAGACTGACAGGTCAGTTGTCAGAATGTGTCTGGAACAGAAAATGATAGTTAGTGTCATTAGTGTCATTAGATCAACACATTTATTTATGAAAGGCCAATGTTTTTATCCATCAATCCATTTTCTACCGCTTATTTCCTAAATGTGATCACGGGGTGGTTGGAGCCAATCCCAGCTGTAATCAGACGAGAGGCGGGGACATCCTAGACAGGTCGCCAGCCCATCCCAGGGCCAACACACAGAAACACAACCATACACA
>JBAMIG010016627.1:0-10531 GCA_037177335.1 Kiunga ballochi | reverse complement strand
TATATATATATAAAAATTTATTTGAAACCAACAGATTCACAGTTTTTAAATGATAAAACATTTTACCATTTTAACTCACCTTTCTGCAGGGAGGAACCATGGAGGTATGTGTGTCCAAACATAATCCACCAAATACTTGATCTGGTAAAATAAGAAATAAAAAACTATTTTAATTTGTAAGGAGAAACACATATAGGAATCCAATCTCCATGTGGAGTTTTAAACTATGCCCACCTTCTCCTTGAGTGTTTATGGACACAACAGTTCAATTATAGGTCAATCCTGACCTGGGCTTAAGAAATAAGCACAAGTTTATAAGCAGCATTTAAGTGCAAATGCATTAAGCAAGTTCAACTGTTGACACATTTTATGTACAAGGACGTGCTGAGAGTTTTACATTAAACAATAAAGACAACAACGAGGTACAAAGCAAATATTAGGAAGAAGAAAATTAAAACAAGAAAAAGATGAAATATCCACAGCACAGCAATTGTCCACTCTGGGAAAATTAACCTCGTATGGCTCCAAAGTTTCCAACAACTTTGGCTCATCATCGTTTTTGCTATTTCGCCTTTAATATGAATGATATGAAGAGAAACAGAAATTTTATCATCTAAAACTGTACTAAAATGGTGGAGTCAACGAGAGTCTTGGTTCTGCTTTTATTCTTTATTTACTGCATGGATCATCTCAATCTTCCAATTGTTAACCAGTTTAAATACCAAAATGTTAGACTGGAAATGCTCCTACCCCCATCAAAAAACAAAAAAAGACAATAACAATAAGCAAATAAATAAAACAAAAGCATGAAATAGAGTTTGACTGTTAAAGTAAAGGAAATTAAAGTATATGGGATAAACAAATGAATATTTTTTTTTAATTAAAGATAGACATGGTAAATGGAAGTCTATATAGTTTAAAAGATAAAGTGCCCAGTTCATGTTTTAGATCTAAAGTTTATTAAATAAAACACTGGGTGAAGTTTTAATCTCCACTGGCCGTTTTTTCTATTTGACTGGAGTGGCTGTGTCTCAGGAAAGAAAATGTAAAATGGATGTAGGGATGGAGAAGTTACAGGAACAAATGGAGGCTATGACATTTATGCCATTTTAAATTAACACATATCTGTTCAGTAAAAGTATATCCAGGAGAGCAACGTAGTGGGGGGAAAAGAAAATGAAAATGAGAATTTATTGCCAGTGCTTATAGGATCTTAATGCATTTGATTTGTAAACGTGTCCTAAAAACAACAAAAGAGATCACTCACATCACTGATTAACACGTAATTATACTAAGAGATTATGGCTCAAATTCCAAGATCCTCTTAGCTCATCTTCTTATAACGTCCCCTAGGGGGTATATAACCATGGCTCCAGAACCACATGGAAGAAGTTGGAGAGCAGAAGTTACTGTATATACAGAGATCAGGGTTTAGGTTATTCCTCTCTGTTAATCCAGATCCCAACTAGCGAAGATGGAGAACGGCACAGAAGGAAAGAACTTCTATATCCCCATGAACAACAGGACGGGGCTTGTCAGGAATCCTTTTGAGTATCCACAGTATTATTTGGCAGAACCCTGGTTTTTCAGATTACTGGGTGCCTACATGTTTTTCCTCTTCGTCACTGGCTTCCCCATCAATGCTCTGACACTGTTGGTCACAGCTCAGAACAAGAAGCTCCGGCAGCCTCTGAATTTCATCCTGGTTAACTTGGCAATAGCTGGATTGATCATGGTCACGTTTGGACACTCAGTCTGCATTTATTGCAGTATGTTTGGCTATTTTCCTCTGGGAGGTATTGGATGTAATATGGAGGGATTCTTTGCTACATTGGGAGGTAAGCCTATTAAACTCATCCTGCTCCATTGATTATTTTAATTACTTGTTTCATGACAACATTATTTGCATGTCAGAATGAATCAAACTTCTTCTGTTTTCATTTTCTACAGGTCAAGTGTCTCTCTGGTCTCTTGTGGTCTTAGCTGTAGAGAGATACATTGTGGTCTGCAAACCCATGGGAAGTTTTAAATTTACGTCCAGTCACGCTGGAGCAGGCTGTGCTTTCACCTGGTTCATGGCTTGCACCTGTGCTGTTCCTCCTTTAGTTGGCTGGTCAAGGTAATAAGATAATTTTATAATGTGGATCACATGACATAAGCACATGTGGTTTGCATTGTTTGCACTCTGCTAACCACATGCTTTGGTGGAAGTCTGGAATAAGGACTGTAAGCTAAAAAAGGGTCCTTTAAAATATATTTATCCACTCTTTTGAAAAGGGATCAGATGAATACAAAGTGCAAACAAATCTATATGTGTCGGATGAAGACGAGCAGAGCCAATATTTATTTCCTAGAGATGAAAAATATCTGTTTTAAAACATAAATCTGTTCACAAGATCACTTTTGTTAGGAGTTGAGTAGCACAAGTTGTGAACAAACCTTGCTAAAGCAATTGCAGTTACCACCCACTACATAATCAAAACTACAATGTAGATGGGAAATAATATAAGATCCATGAATGCTTATGAATAATTTATGTTTTAATACAATGCATTTTTAGCATCAATAAGAAACCCTCAATTTTTATTTTTTGAGCTGAGTGTTTTAAAGTTTAGATTTTTTGTCAGCTCGTGTGCTTTCTATTTTAACTTTTGCTCACCAAACAACTTATTCAGATACTGGATTTGATCTTTTTATCTGAGTTTTTTTTTAAATGAGCAACACATCTGGTCCTTTGTGACCCTTCCAGATTATCCACTGCTCCAGTTAAAGGAGCTAAACAACCTTGTCTTAACTGGAGGATAAAATGACTTTTTTTTTTTTACATCTTTTCATGTTAGGGTGGTAAAACTTAATAGTGAATGCCATAAAACTGTTGTGATAATTGTTTTCGGTATATTATGAAGGAATGTACTGTGCATATGTAAATGTTTATTAACAGGAATGCACTGGATTAAGGCAGCTTTATTTTCCCACATCGGAAATAAGAACTGTTGTACCATTATGCAATGTAATGTAACTTATTCATCCATAGGTACATTCCTGAGGGGGTTCAAGTTTCCTGTGGACCTGACTACTATACTCTGGCTCCAGGCTACAACAATGACACATATTTGATGTACCTGTTCAGCTGCTGCTTCTGTATCCCTGTCACCACCATTTTCTTCACATATGGAAGCCTTGTGTTGACAGTCAAAGCTGTAAGTGTTTAATTCTAAATTGATCTGGTGTCATTCACTAAATGTATGCTCTTTTACGTAGTTATTTTGGTGAAAAAATATTATAATAAATAATAATTATGGTTTTTCCATTTAAAAGTTCATTTTTATGTTTAGGGATGTCATTTTACAGGAAAATTGATCACATGCATAATAATTTACTTGTGAAGCAAGGGTCTTGAAACATGTCCGTATGGCCTCCCTGACTAAAGATCTCTAGACTTCTAAAGCTGCTCTCATTTGTAAACCACTTAGCAACTTGTAGGAGATCCTGTAACTCCACTACAAGGTGAAGCTTCCATGCATGCTGACTAACAGTTTCTCAGTGTGTAACATCTTGCTGTGCAGCCTGATCTGAAGAAAAATGTTATCCATCAGACTCGGTAACACCGAACAGAAGTCTATTTTGGCTATCATATTGTTACACCATAGTTCCAATACTCTGATGAAAACGTTTAACCATCACAATTTAGCCATTTTCAATTGTATGTACAGACTTGAACTGACTCTTCATTTGCTGCCTCATAAGTCTGACATGTTTAAAGTGTTATTGCTACATTACAATCAATTCTACCTCTCAGTGGTGTCAGTGATGTTTAGTGTAGCCGTAACAGTGAAGACTTTTATAATATTAAACTGATCTTACATCTTGATCTATTTTCAGCTTTAACAATAACTGTTGATCTCATTTCCAGGCTGCAGCCCAGCAGCAGGACTCTGCTTCCACTCAGAAAGCTGAGAAAGAAGTGACACGTATGTGCATCTTGATGGTGTGTGGCTTCCTCCTTGCATGGGTCCCATATGCATCCTTCGCTATGTGGATCTTCTTTAACAGAGGAGCAGCCTTCTCAGCAGTAGCCTTGACCATCCCTTCCTTCTTTTCTAAGAGCTCAGCGCTGTTCAATCCTATTATCTACATATTGATGAACAAACAGGTCAGTTTTTTTTCTGTTGATGTATCTTGTTATGGCTTTCAGGTATTCAAACATATCACAAATCTCTTAATTTAACACACAATTAATTATATGATAATCACAGATAATACAATTTTTATTGAAACTAAAAGAAGATTTTTTTTTCTTTATTTTACAAAAAGACAAACAAGAAACAAGAAGCAGCAAAGCACATTTATACAAAGTCATGCAAATAAAGGGGAGGTGTTTTTTTTTATCAAAGGGGAGTGTAACTTTACTCTGCCCAGATATAATTATTATTAAAGTAAATATAATAATTTTAGCAAAATAAAAGTTACAGTATTGATTCAACAATATATATAAAAAAATCATTATCTTGTTTTTCTTAATAATGTCAATAAGAGATAAAAAGCAAATGTGCAGATTGGTAATGAATAAAACTTAAAACTTTAGAATTCAACCACGGACAGAAACAAAGACACAGTGGTGTGTGTGTGTGTGTGTGTGTCTAAACATTTAAACCAAAGTTGCCATATAATAGGAAATGAGAGAGAATGATAGATGGTAAAAAGATCATGGAAAAGCAGTCTGGTCACATGGTTGGTCACAGCTTGTTTCTGGAAATTGAAAACACCACAGTTAAGCAGAGGTTCCTAAAGTTGGTCTTCAAAGGCCAATGTCATGCTGAATTTTCTATGTATCCCTACGCCAAAACACCTGACTTATAGTTCCAAAAGTCTGTAAAGTTCTGTCCAGTATCTGTTTATGTAAGCCAGGTGTATTGGAATGGGAATACATGAGGGATTATAGCCCAAGAGGACTGGAGCCGGACACCCCAGTGTTAGATCATGAGTATGATATCCAGATGCATAGTCAGGTTAACAGGTAATGGCTAAACATGAAGAGGACAAAGTCAGGATACTAATCCAATGGGGTGGGCATGAATCAATGGTCAGATCAAAGCCAGCGTTGGTGTCCAGATAATCACAAGCTAAAGAAGATCCATCGTGGGAAAAGCGGGGTCTGGGACATGGCTTAGTCAGTGACAAGAAAAGTGTCAAATAGAAACCTGCACTGGATTTCAACTTGGCATAAGGCTGTTGATAATCTGTCAGGTAGAAAGAGACAAGAGAAACTCCAAGTAGGGCTGAGTTGTCAGGAAAGCCCAGGTGGAACAAACAAACCTCCTTTCACAAGCCATCGCTCGACGCCTGGCAGAACACGACCCATGACATAAGAATTATTAAGGAAAGAAAGAGAAAAAGCATAAAAATAATAACTAGAAAAGCACTCTGAGAGCGCAGACCTCCACCAAGCAGCAACGTAATGTTATGTTAAAGTTCAAAGCAATCCAGAATCCAGGATCTTTGCCGTTTTTCCACTAAAAGTGAACAATTTGTTTCCAGTGACACTCTGAACATATCCTAAAGATTTCATAAAAATCCATCAATAACTTTTGGAGTTATGTTGCGAACAGACAAACAAACAAACAGACAAACTCAAAAACATTACCTCTGCAAGGCAAAGGTAATAATAATAATAATAATGATAATTATCATTATTACTATTATTATTATTATTATTATTATTATTATAACAACAAAAACAAATGTACCATCACGTCTCTAATTGCAATAAGAATGTCAATAATAATGTCAGTAATTATGAAAAAAAGAAATGAGAAATAAAAATACATGATATATTGATAATGTATTTGTGTGTGTGTGTGTGTGTGTGTGTATGTGTAGGTGGGGGTATAATAATAATACTTAACATATTTAACACATATTCTAGAAACTACATAAAAATTATTACTATACCAATAATGTGGAAATAATATCAATAAAATATGCATTAAGTTATGGGTCGTTCTAAATTCTCTATAGGAATGAATGTGAGTGATATTGGTTAACTTTCTTTCTGTGTTGGCCCTACGATGGCCTTGCAACCTGTCAAGGGTGTACACCGCCTCTCACCCGAATGGCCACTGGGATAGGCTCCAACTACCCACGGCACAGCATTGGATACGTGGTTAAGAAAAATGGTTGGATGGATAATGATAATAATATGAGTAAAAATAACCCTATTGGTGTTGGAGGACAGGTGGTACTAATGGTGGAAGGGGGAGAATTGAATAATTATCTATAGCCTGGATGGCCATTCCTTTCTTGATGACAGTGTTAATTTGATTTTCACTAGGCCTATTGTAAAACATGCAATAGGGCTGTGGTCTGCAATGAAACTTATTTGGGTGAGAGCCAACCCAGAGCCCAAACTCCCGCTCAAAACTGCTCCCGAACAGAGGAAGAAGCGAGTTCATGGGGAATTAGCAATTTATAGGAACAATGTCTTTAAAATTGTAACTACAGTTGTGACATTTGGCACTTTTATGACTTGCTACAAACATAGGCTGAGACTATTAACAGAAAGATTATGGCATTTTTACTAAAAGAAATACAATGTTTGATACAAATAAAAAATGGAAATGTTAATAATTCAGAGACAGTTTTGACATGAGGCTTTAGCATCTGATCTATTGTCTTATTATAATCCTAAATCTGCTTTTTCCCTCCTCTTGTGTGAATGTTATAGTTCCGTAACTGCATGCTGGCTACTATTGGAATGGGTGGAATGGTTGAAGATGAGACCTCAGTGTCAACCAGCAAGACAGAAGTATCAACTGCTGCTTAAGGATTATAAATACACCTTTCTGGACAGCCTCATTACTTACATCTTTCTCATTGTGAGTGTCAGTTGTGGCATGGATACAAACAAACAGATACAAGGTAATATTTTCAGGAACAAACGGACACGTATTTCTCAACACTGGCCATTGAAAGCATTTTACTGGACTGCAAAATGAAACTCAAGTTGAAGTGTTTCTATGTTTAAAGATGATGGTAACATCTGCTTGGAAAATGCCTGTATAGTGAATGAGTAATATTTACCTTTGTGTATTCATGAAATTGAGGGGTTTTTATGTGTCAGCCTCTATTATAAAAGCCTATAAATATTTTATAAAAGGAAAAAAAAGTAGAATATTACAATAAATGCATGCATGAAAAAATGTATTGGTCTGTCTTTCCTGTGTGAAAGTGATTACTTCAAATACCGTATACTTCGGTGGTATAACTGTCAGTGTTCAGTCTCTAACCAAAGTGTAGAAAAGTTTTGACCTACTGTATCATTTCCCGCTACGTTGAATGTGTTCACTATCTGATAGGTTTATTTGCAAAAAAGGTGAAGGGGAAGTAATTAAGATTTGGCAAATATACTAAACTTATCACCATTAGAGACACTGGGAGGTTGACCGACCACACAACATCTCTGAATTTAGTGCAAAAGCAACTCAGTAATACCAAAGGTGTGTAGGGTCTTATGATGCTGTCATCATAGAACAACGTTACCTGTTACCTGGTACTGGACTGGTACAAAAAGCCAAACTAAGTGTCAGAGACTCAGTCACGCCACCCCAACTCCTACACGGCACGCATAAGCTCACACGCAAGTACACACACATACACACACTCACATGGGCTAAGTAATAACCAAAGCTCATTATTCTCTAGACCAGTGGTGTCCAAAGTCAGTCCTTGATGGCTGCTTTTCTGAAGGTTTGGATGTTTCCAAGTCCACCTAAATCAGATTAATGTGTTAACAGGTTTGAATAGATCATGAAAGAAAGCCTTTGAGGGAAGCCATTTAATTTGAATCTGTAGTTTAAGATAAGGGAGACATCTAAAACCATTAGGATTGTGGTCTTTAAGGATCGGAACAGGACATCCCTGATGTAGACCAACATTTACATAGACTATACGCCACCAATCCAATGCTTTCCTTCCCCTTACAAGGCTCACTACAAACATTCACAACACAAACATTCAGGACAAGGGTAAAAATAAAGTTTGGTTAACAACAATGTTTCCTGTTGGGTTTTATTAGAGAATGGAAATGTCAATTAATCTTCCACAAACAAAAGTACGTCTTACTTTTGAATTACAGTGTGTAAGAATGACTGACACCTAGCTGTAAAGATAGTTTATTGGATAGTGGGCAAAATGGTTTTTCACGTGCGAGGGGATCCAGTGGCCTCAGGTGCAGCGATGACTGTAATGTACAGGTAACTCCTTCAAACTCATGTAAAGGATACAATGACTTCTTTGTACCTTTTAAGCTTATTGCTAATTCTAAACAGTGCTCTACCAGTATCTAATAAAGCTGTTACTGCAGGATTAAAACTAAATAGGCTTTTACTTCACACAGTTGGTTGACCATTTACAAACACCAAAGACTACAGGCAAAGTAGATATAAAGGGTTCATTGGAAGAATACAAAGTTTTAAAAGCTGTTTAATCTAGTTACCACAAACAAATAAAGCGACAGTTTTTTTTAATCATTTTTGTCAAAGACCTTTGATTGTTACACACTGAAACATTAAAGGGATTCATGATTTATTTTTAAGCAGCAGCGATTGTTTAGGTAAGTGTGTTCCAACAGGAATCAGCAAATAATTAATGCAGTAAAATGAGAAATAATATTTTTTGTAAATTAAATATATTAATAATCATAGACTCCACATGGAGCTGTGAATAAATTCAAATGAAAATATTTCAACAAGAAAAGCATACTGACAAACTGTTTCTGTCAAAAAGATGCATTTTTATTATTTCATCTGGGCTGATTATACGATCCTTATTGGCAAAGATATGTTTTTTTTTCTAAGTTGGACAAGGACCAAGATGGACTGTATTCCTGTACTAATTTAACCCTGCTGTTTAACTTTTAAAAAGGTTACCAGTCAATTGAACACGGAATATATAATTTGAACCTAGTTGGACCAGATCCACAGGACATACTGTATATTCAAAGATGGATTGTAGACTTTTATGTTTCTGTTGTATCAGGAACTTCTGCATTTAAATGTTCTTGTTTTTATTCAGTTTAATTTATTATCTTATTGTCATTTTTTCTATTTGTTCTTATACCATCTCCAATGCTTTTATTGTTTGAAGCAATTTAAATAAACTCTGACATGAAGTGTGATATATAAATAAACTGCTTGCCATGCTGGGGTGTGCTACAGTCCTGCAACACACTGCAGCAGTATTTATTATGGATGGAGAATTTCACAGTAAGTGGTACCAAGGTCATTTTCACAGATACATTTGTACTGTACTTGGAACATCTCAACAATTGATTATTGAGGGATGTTAAGCAAAGATTAGATGTTTGGATCTCATCTGTCTCACCTGTATCATGCACTTATTCACAGATCAGTTCAGTTGCTGTGACAGCAGACTGCAGACGATTGTTGCTGGTGGGAAAAGTACTCCCAACTTCAATATATTCACACCTTCTCCTCCAGTATCTATTTGTAAAACTTTTCTTTTTTTTAACCGAGCCAGTTAGACCAGTTAAGCTCCATCCATGGGAAAGTTAATGGCTCCTACCGTGGGCTAATCTTGACCTGAGTTTAATCAGTGACCACATGTTTAAATGGAAAATTCATCTTCAAGTGCTTTAAAGCAGGGTTGAATGTTTAATACATTTATTTATGAGGTAAGTCTGTGAGTTAAATAAAACATGAAAGACATTACAATTATTTGAAGACCGAGTATGGCTTTCCAGTTTTCACCAACTGGGGCTTATCATCATATATGCTATTTCTGTCCCCCTGATTTATACATAAACACATAAACACAGAAATCCTTATCTAAAATTGTACTAAAGTGTTGTTGTCACCATGAGCCTTTGTGCTGCTTTAATTGGCATGAATCACCTTGTCCTTCCAATGTTGAAATATAAATGTCAGATTAAAAATAGATGCTAACAAGATAACATGAAATAGAGTTTGACAGATAAAATCAAGGAAAGTAGAAGATTTTGTAGGATGGATCAACAGTAGATTTAGTAAAAGACAGAAGCTGTTGGAATTTGTTAAAAGCAAACAGAAGAATTGATAGATTATAAGACATATTGCCCCATTCATGTGAAGTTTTAATCTCCAATGACAGTGTCTCCCATTTGTCTGAAGGTGACAAAATTCCGAAAAGGATAATTAAAATGGCTGTAGTGATGGACACATTTGAATTTGCATGTTTACAGGAACAAATGGATGCCACTACAATATGCTATTTTGAAAAAATGCATAGCTTTTTAGTCAACGTTTATCCAAGAGAACGATGAAGGGGTAGGTGGTGGGGAGAGGGGAAATGGAAGCTCGAAATAATTATATTCTATCATTGTAAGACCTTAATGCTTTTTATTTGTAAACGTGTCCTAAAAACAGCAAAAGAGATCACTCAAATCACTGACCAACACGTAATTATACTAAGAGATTATGGCTCAAATTCTAAGATCCTCTTAGCCCATCTTCTTATAACGTCCCCTAGGGGGTAT
>JBAMIG010016626.1:0-10538 GCA_037177335.1 Kiunga ballochi | reverse complement strand
CTGGCAGGGAAGGAAGGGAGCCATCAGGCTTAAATACACAGGACACAGGTGAAACACATAAGGGTAATCAGGAGGAGCGAACACGAGGAAGGGGTGGAGACGAAAACACGGGAAAAAAATCCAGGACCAGGAATGGGAACCTGACAATCGGAGCAGCTGTATCTGACTAGGACAAAGTTTGCCGCTTTAAAGGTAGTAGGCTATTTTGCTGTTAATAGTTTTTATTTTAGTCTTTTATTTTCTGTTGCTGCTCTGACTGGCTTTTCTTTATGGTTGTAGAGCTTTCAGTTTGGCTTTTGACTTGCTGGACATTTCAAATGATCCATAGTTTTTTTCTTTTGTTAAAGCACATTATTAGTAGTAATAATAAAAATCTATTTAATGGCACTTTTCAGATCGCAAGGACACCTTACATGAATAAAGGAATTATAAAATGAATTATATAAAATAAAAGCATAGGGATTGGTTAGAGTAGTGTAGGTGTAGGTGGGGGAAGAGGAGGCTAGGTTTGTGTGGATGGGTCAGTGTGTGTTTTAGGGTTTTTAGGGTATGGGTGGGGAAATGAGGTTGAGGATATATATGAGTGGCTGGGATCCTTGCACAGGGCTGACTGATGTTTGCCCTGGTCTGCTTATGTCTTTCTGTAAAGGAGGTCATCGTAGCATCGTCCACATTTTCACCCCGTGAGTTTTGCATGATGTCATGATGACTCAATGTGTCACAGTGCCACAACAGATACTTAACAATTTGTTCTGTTGCTTCTTGTGAAAGATGCACGATTCTAACGGTACAAAACGTAAACAATGAACAATTTGTTAACATTGTTAATAAAGTAACCATTTATTTAAGATTAAGTGCTTTCCTAAGTGACCATGCTATAAGTGGAATAACGCCCTTCGACGTGTCCATTGTCAGAAAATGATGGACTTCACAGAGGCGTGAACCGTCCGACATGAAACATGCTCCCTCATTTGGAACCAACTGAATTGCACATAAATATGATGCCCATACTGTTCTGTTTATAATAAACTGATCTAAAGAGAAAATAAATAGTGATGAAGGAGCTATAACTGGTTTAGGTTTGAAAACAAAGGCTTTGCTGTATTCAGTCCTGTTGTCAATCACCTCATCAACCAAACTTGAAGTGTCTCTACATCTGTTTCCCATCTTCACTGCTTCCTGTCTCCAGAAGAGTTCATGCATTCACGACGTCAGCCGCTGAGTGTGGGTTGTGGATTTTGAATGGGACCAGGTGGGGATTGTATGATGTGAAATAATTAGGTGTTGTGTTAAAGTCCTCAGATAGGGACTCTCATATCTGAGAATAGGACTGGATTTTTCTATTCTTCTTTGGATGGACCGGGTTATTAACCTCTACATTACCACCGGATGGTGATAAAGTGTACTAGTGGATTGCCGGTGCGCTCATGGTAATGAAGAGCAAAAAGCATCAGGAGTGTTTTTACTTAAACTTTTACTTGTGAGCAAATTTTTCATTTATCTCAATTTATTCCTGCTCCCTGAAGTGATGCTCCTCCATCCACTTAGCAGTTCTGTGGAGCCGCCTCAGCACCACGGGGAGAAAAGTGGAACTAGGTCCTCACCTTTGGAATGCTCTCCCACAAGACATCTGTAGCATCGATTGTTTATATCTGTTTAAATCGTCCTCAAAAAACACAGCTGTTCAAAAATACCATGCTCTCTCTAATTACGCTATTCCACAGTTTTGTGTTGTATTTGATCGTTTCCTATTGTGTTTTATTGCCGTGAGTTACTACAAAGGCACTTAATAAATCTGGTTAGATTGGATTTCTGGATTTGGATTTTACTCATTCGGAATTAAAGTAATTTTCTTCCTGAAATTACCGGAAAGTTTTTATTGGCTTTCTTTTTTTAGGAGGCTTTCTTTTGGCTGATGGTGGACTTACCGCATGCAAACCATTACTAAACAAATCACTTCATGCTTATTGGTGTTTATTTACTTTTATTTATTTTTGTCCAGCATGAAAGCAGGTGGAATGTTAAACTGATTGATGTGTTGTGCTGAGCAAATTTACTTTATCAAGAGGATCTTCATGTATAAATATACAAACATCCTTTTTGGTAATCAGAATTCTTTATTTGTTATTTATTTTTGAATAACTATTTGTTCAGCATAATTAAATATGTTGCTGAATCCGACCAGGAAGGACGGAAAAAAGGACAGAGAGACAACAGAAAAGGGAAAACATACAAATCACAAAAAGAAGAGAGAAAGACGCCACAAAGGAAATATAGCAAACTAACCAGACATCCTTCCATCCACCATACCTGTACAGAAGCATAAAGCATTTCTCATGGGGCCCCGCAGGACGTCAAAGATCAACAAATGCCAGCGTCAGAGATGGAAAAGCATTTTAACTCAGATATGAAACACACACACAAGGAAATATGGCTCTTTATGAATAAACCTACCTACCAACCAAGCATCCGCCTAGGAGGAAGCAGAGGGAGGTCCCTGCCAGAGCCCCTGCAGTCAGGGGAAACAGGCCCCCAGGGGCCCAGGCTGCTCATTTCCAACCCTGCCGGGTTCCGGCGTCCATTGCACGTGGTGCATCGGCCCAGAATTAGTAAGAAAAGGTAAGAAGTATGTGCAGAATGACTGGAATGAACTTAAAGAAGAATTAAGCATTACATGAAAGAGGAATAATCAATTCCGCTTTAAAATGGGAATAAAGGAGCCACCTCATTTGAACTAAAGTTTCATTATGAATTAACATTTTAGGTGTTTACGTGGTTATTTTTACTCCCTTTAAAGCAGAATTAAATTTTACTTGCAATTAAAAAGGAGTTCAAATTTCCATGTAAACATGGTCAATGCCTGGCTCAAGTAGAACTGGAAAGAAACATCCCATTTTAAAATAAAACATTCATTTGGACATTATCTTTTCTGTTTATTTAATATTTAATACTGTGTAAAAGATCAAAATTTTGTGTAATCTATCATATTCTGATATTTACCAGAGTGCAGAAGTTTTGTAATAAAATGATGGAAAGTGTCATAGAAATAGTATGCATCAAATATGATAAATTAGGCCTTAAAGGGTTCAATAAAATGCATTATTATTGTTAGTATTAGTAGTAGTATTTTAATTATTACTATCATTATTTATATTTGTTGTTTTTATTGAAAGTTAACCTATAAAATCCTGAAAAGTATCACCTCAAACTGTTTTCTATTAAATAGAAAACGTGTCTTTTATCAATTTTATTGGACTATTCTACTAGACTTTTGCTCATGTCACAAGATTCAGTGATAGATTCTATTGGTGAATGGTCAAAAATAAGATATTTAGGTATGATTGCAGCCTAGAATGCTATACGCCATTCACAACTCAAGAATCTTCGCTCTTCAGTGGCGTATAATATGTGAAATGTATGTAAAAGGCAGACTGAAACAAATACAGATTTATTTGTCCCTCCTTCAAGAATTCTGGCATGTTTTACATAATGCTCCTAAAACTATGTCCAGACTTTACTGGATATAAATTGTCATCAAACTCAAACAAAATTTCTTATCCTGAAAATCTAAAAGATTGTTTTGCAAATTAATCTTAATGCTGTAATGTGCTAAAAAAAAAGAATCAGAAAGAATCTATATTTTTTTCTTCTGTTGATGATTAAATTGATTTAATATGTAATAATCATTTAGTTTTTGGGTTTTGATGTTTCTGCTTTTACAGGATTTTTTTTTATTTGAGTTATAAGGTTATATGTGGTGCCAATGAAGGTACGGCATTAACACGAGTTAATTAACATGTTTGCTGGTTTCTACTTATTTGCAGAAGATTTGGACAATTACAGCTCAAAGCAGTCCACGCCTCCAGTTTTTTTCTAAAGGGGTTTAAATCCTACCTGTATTATTTAGTAACTAAACATCTTTTAAACAAATATGACATGCTCAGTTTGGCCTGTTAATATTCAGCATCTACCACTTTCTACTAGCTCAGGTCCTTTAAACAAACCAAATATCTGATCATAATTATATTGGTGAAACTAAATTGTTTGCTATTGTTGAGGAAGTACATTTTGTGGAGAATATTTGTCTATTTAATTTGATTTTGGTGTGTTGAGCCAGGTATACATAGAAAACTTGCTGGATCGGGGCCTTGTGGGATTGATTTGAGTAAGCCTGCTTAGTACCACAGAACATTTTAATAGTTTCTTTGAAACATGTTATATAATTTCTGCCTATTGGGCTCAGAATATCTTAAATCTGTTCTTTGATTGGAGCCCTTTGACAGCTTACCTTAGCTTAGCTAAATCTGATCACCTGTACACTGTTTGACATGAACACTTTGAGTTGTCCTGTACATGAAAGGTGCTATACAAATAAACTTGCCTTGCATAATTTACTCACACAGCAGCATGCGAAACAAAATGGTCAGAGCTCTTTACAAACAGTAAAGGCTTTAGATGTGACTGATACACTGTAGGGCACAGCACAAGCAAAGGAAAGCTCCACTAAGTCTAGGCCTGTTAGCAGGAATTCTGGAGCTCTTGATCGGACTTCTTTAGCACAACAGAGCTTCCTCTAACCATCAATCAGGCCAATTTTTTGTTCCATTGCATAAACTGTCACATTACTGTTTAATTTCCTAGCACATATTTTTAAATCCTAAATGACACTTATGTATTCAAATTTTCCAGATTTTGGAAATGACTGATAGTGTTCTGAGGAATTGCTGACCGCTCAGCTTTAATCAATGACACAGGTCTTTATGGTTTCAGTTTGCTACTACGTCCACTTAAACATTAAATTTAGGTTTATTTTAACCGATACATTTTTAATGATGACTTTAGGACTAAAACAAGAAGGGGACAGCAAAACAAACAAAAAGAAACAGGAGCATATTCCAAAAAGCAGGATCAATTTATGGTAAAGTGAACTCAAGATTGATCAACCCAGAACCTGCTTACTCTAATTAGATCAGTTCCAAAACATCTGATAAGTGTTTTATAAGGCTAATTCCAGGTGCGTTCCCCTGAAGTTTGACACCAAAAAAAAAAAAACTTTAAATGGGTTTAGGTTCTTTTTGCTTGGTTTTGTTTGATTGTTTGTTTTGGAAGGACAGAAAGCAAAGCAAAGGGTAAAACCATAGAAAGAAAAAAGGTACAAACAGTCAAAGAAATATTCATAATAACCGGAGTCAAAAACTAGGCCTATGTCGTTGCCCTCAACTGCCAGAGGTATATCCCCAATCCTCGGTCTTACCAAATAATATATATTTTAGAAAGTTTGATTCAATGTGATTTGATTTGATTGTTATAACCTTTTCAGTAAAGTAGAAATCATACATTTCTGCTGTCCTAAGCCCTGCTCAGTGATCCTCTATGTGAGCCATGGGAGGACCAGAGTGTTTCTGTAGTCCCAGTAACAAACCGTAAGGAAAATTCTGAGTGGGAATAAAGGGGAGACTAAACCTCGTCAGACAGTAGTGTAGGCATGAGAGACAGATTGTGAGTTCAACTCTCTCTGAATGTGACGCATGCATGTGTAATTTTCATGAAAGCCTCCTGCAGTGAAGCTCCGTCAGTTGAAAGTCAGTGAAACAACATCAAGGAGTTGACAGAAAAGGTTTGCTGCAACTCATCCAGCAAGAGTTGCATGATGGAAAGTGCATTTATTGCAAGGACAAAACTGTGCACATCACAAGTGCATACAACATCACCTCAAAGAAATCACCCAGTGGGTGACAGAGGACAAGGAGATAAAAAAGGACAAAAGAAAAGTGTCAAGAGGACAGTCAAGACATCTGTAGAGTGCACCTAAGAGGACCTCATTGAGCCCTTCCACAGCTCTGCAGAGATTTAACAGGCATCATCTTCATACCATTAAGTGAGCTGAAGAGCAGCATGTCAGGAAAAGAGGCTTTGATTCACGCTGACCTTTCTGAAAAATACAGCTGTAAATACAAATCCCAGTTCAGGCGGTTCACCTTGGGGCTTCACATCAGCAGGCCACCCTTCATATGGGCTGTGTTGTATATTGGTGGACATCTGGAGCCTCTGGGCTTGACCACCAACAGCCCTGCAGTAATATGGCAGCACATAAAGCTTGTGCTGAATCACCTCCAAGTCCAGTATAGTCTGTGCTGCACCTTTTAAGTAATGGACAAAGCAACTTCTACCTGTTCACTACAGAACTGGACAGAAGGGGTTTCAGACTGGGTGTTAGTTTTGTAAAAGGAGCACCAGCTGGAAGTTTGTTTTCATAGTTTGTTTGTTTGTTTTCAATGTATCCCTGGTCCAACACAGCCAACTCAAATTATTCAGTCATTATGCTGAACCTCATTGGTTTTTGTATCATTTATTGGAAGTCAGGTGTGTTGGAACAGGGATACATATAAAATCAGCAGGACAGCGGCCCTCTAGGAATGACTTTGGGCACCCCTGCTGTAAAAGAATCACTCTCTATCACAGCATTTTTCACCCCTGCTCCTCAGGGAACACTGTACGACAGAGTATTAGAGCCACACTGAAAAAAGTATTAGCGGAGGATGTTTTTCTCCCTTCTTTAAGAATAAACTTGAAATGTTGAGAAAAAAGTCTAAATGACGAGAATAAAGTTGAAGTATAGTTTTGAGAAAAAAGTTGAAATGATAAAGTTAAAAAACAGGACGATCACATAGGTCACTACTAAATAGCCTAAGTCTACGTGTGCACGGCTTCTTACTGTGAAAATAGGTAAATGATGTAGTTTTAATAAATTCTGTCGTTTTAACTCTTTATTGATTATATTACATATAAATGAGAACATGGAAAAGTTTAGCAGAACATAACTGGCGTCTTTATTTGTCAGACTCCATTAGAAGCCCGTTTTTCCCACAACCTCAAAAATATCCAACTTCCGGTCATGTCAAAATAAAACAGTAGAAACAACTTATTGAACAATAAATCATTTACACTATTAATGATGTGTATGAATACATAACTGTGGTAACGCTGTGCTTATTCACTTGAGCAGGTATTGTTAGCTAAATACGCCAATTGTTTCCAATTTGATTTATTTTACTTTATTCTCAAAACTGTTCTTTGACGTTATTCTTGATATTTTGACTTTATTCTCAAAGGGAAGAGGGGAGGAAAAAAATAGTCCTCCACAATTTTTTTCCCAGTGTGGTCCTAATACTCCTTTGTATCACTGCTCTGCATGTTTTAGAGGTAACCTTATTTTACCACATCTGACTCTGATGAATGGCTCATTAGAGAGCCATTAAAGAGAGCAGAGAACTTACTGAGTGTTACATCACCTGGCCTCTGGCCTGAGGATGTCATCATGAACTACTACAAGCCAGTTACTCTACACCTGGGCTGCTGATCTGGCTAAATCCCATTAGACGTCATTCAGTTCACCTGCTGCTAATCACCTCCATTAAGGTCCTGGTCATTCATTGGACTCTACAATTCAGCACTCCCTCCTTCTGAACAAATCAGAGCTTTGTATGGACATTAAAAGGAAGGAGTGTCAGCGCTGGTTTTTGTGGAATAGATTGGTGAAACTGTCAGACACTGAATAAGACAGTTAGTACACTGTTATGGTTTTGATTTTGTGTTTGGTTTCCATTTTGGTATTGAGCCAAGATTGTGCATTTTGAGTTGATTGAAGGAAGGAATCTCTCACTTGTTAATGTGTGGCATTGTTTTTGTTAATAGTTTGTTTATAGCTACTTAAGAGACTCTTTGTGTTGTAAAGGAGCCAATGTACGCAGGGACATATACTGATACATATACAAATGACATGTACTCATTTGACCTTGGAAGTGGAGTTAAGCTGCATTTTGACCGTAGCTGCAGAATGTCACAATAACAGAATCCGCGTGCTTTTATGGTCGACATTATGTGCATTAGCCCGAAAGAGAAGCAGCTGAACTTTGGCCACATTATTCAGATAGTAGACTCAGTTCTGGTTGTTAGATGAAAACACTGTTTATGTGCAATGGACTGAAAGGGAGACTTATTTTAATATATCCATTTTAAGCACTTGTAAGTCTATTACATCATCCAGACAACTAATCTCATTTACTATGGCTTGGGGCTCTAACATACCCTGCAGCCACTGATGGTAGTAGTATTAGGGTGAAATATGACCTATTTTCTGCCTCCCAGTCTAGCCTCTAAGACATTCTTTAGATTACTAGCTTTTCAAAGAAAGCCTCATTTATGTGCTGTAGGTAGCTGCTTTTGGCCTCCCGCCTATTCCCTGTAACACCTAACTTGAACAGTATATTTAATTTATCAAACTGGTTAAGATGAAGATAAAAATTCATTTCAGAATAGACAAATCCTCATTCTCACCAGAATTAAGCCACAAGTCCAACAGAAAGATTTTGGAAGCAAACTGTAAGAGAAGATATGTGTCATGCAATGGAGGTCTCTGGGAAACCTGCTGCCCGTCGTGTTGCATGTACACATTAAAAAGAAACATACAGCATATTTTTTAGTATATTTACCAATATTTTGAACCAGCTTTGTTTATTCATCATGGGCCTTTTAATTATTATAAGTTTCTAAACTGTTTGGTACGTCAGTCCCTGCATTATGAGAAAAAATGTCCAATCCATGCTTGTGTCGTTTTAAATGTTGAAAGCCTACTGGGGTGGAGGTTTGGTGCTTTTCATCCATCTGGTTAACCCTGAGTATGTCTGAGAAACAACCCTGATAGTGCAGAGCAAGCTCTTTTTCTCTTTTGCTCCTAAAACAATAATGAGGGTTGAGAGGTAATAGATTACATGTAACGACGTTACTTATTTAGGTTACAGCTTAGTTACAGTTTAAATTGGTGTATTTTACATACAGTTACTTTTGCTAAAAAAACAGATTACCTTTAGGGATTACTTTATGGCAGGTTGCACTGTGAGGATGCAGAGAGCATTATATGCGCAGGTTCATTGAAAGTCAGTGCGCGAGAGCCCTTTCCACTTTCCACACATAAATGAATGACATTGGCTGAGGATGAGAAGAAATATTGGGTGGGTGGGGGGGGCAAAAATGCATTTTCTGCATGGAAATTTAGAGAACATTTTATGTATAAACCTGGTAAAGAAGGCTGCATAATCACAGTGCAGTGCAAGCTTTGCTTACAGTCAACAAAGCTGCTTTCAGCATGAAGGACTCTAATGTGAAGAAGCATCTTGAGGTAATTGGTTAGCTAAGTGAGAAATGTCTCTGGATGAGAGCGTTCACATGCGGAGAAAGAAAGGAGGGTTAATGTCCACTGGCTCACGTGTTTCGGCTTAATTTTAATTGTGTATATTTACAAGTGATTTTTTGATAAAGAGCTTTAGCACCTTCAGTGCCCTGTGGAGACACTTTTTAGTAAGGCTTTTTTTCAATCCACATCACAACTGCATGAACATGAACACACCTGAATGGAATAAATGCTCGTTGACAGGCTGCAAAAAGCTTATTAATTATTATAATTAGAAATAAAGATAAGGGTTAAAAACACAAGGTTCAAATGGATTGGTTGTTAACATATGACATTTATTTACTGCTGTATCTCACTTCATATCTTTTATCTTGTCCAGCATTTAGGCAGGCGGAATAACTGCTGTGTTGTGCTGAGCACATTAGCTTTGTCAGGCAGAGCTATGTTGATGTACGTTTATACAGAGATCCTCTTTGTAGTCAGAATTCTTTAGTTATTTTATTTATTATTTATTTTGAAAAAATATTTGTTCAACATATTTTACATATGTTGCCAGATCCAACTGGAAAAGACAGAAAACAAACAGAACACAAGGAGAGAAAGACACCCCAAAAGAGGCACTGAAATCCAACCTCATTCACTATTCCATCCACCACACCTGTGTAGAAAACATACAGCAAAGGATATCTCATGGGTCCACGCAGGGAAGGAAAAATTATCCAATGCACCAGAGATAAACAAGCAAGACATTAAAAAAAAGTGTTCACAAAAAGGTGCTCAGGATGAGGTTAACCTGAGCACCCTCTACCCTAAAGTCAGAGGCAAGCTAGGACGAACCTAAGACCAGGGCAAATGGCAGTCAGCCCCAACAAGGACCCCAGCCACCCTTTTCATCCTCCTGAATGGCTGAGCTTCCCACCTTATTGTGGAAATTAATCTGACTTACTGCCAGCGATGCGGACCAAACTCTGACACTGGTCGTACAAGGACCAAACACCTCGAACAAGGTGGTCTGGTACCCCATACTCTCGAAGCATCCCCCACAGAATTCCCCAAGGGACATGGTCGAACTCCTTCTCCAAGTCTACAGGTTTGGCAAACTGTCATGCTCCCTCTAAAACCATGAAAAGGGTATAGAAATGGTCCTCCTCCATATGAAGTTTAACTATCCAACAGATCCTCCTCTCCAAGACCCTTGAATAGATTTTCATGGGGACTTTCCTCACCAAACTCCTCGCATGCTCGACTTTTTCCTCAGCGACCGCCAAATACCTATACCAGGGGTCGGCAACCTTTTTTACTCAAAGAGCCATTTGGGACCGCCCCCCAATGAAAAGAAAGCACCCGG
>JBAMIG010016625.1:0-10540 GCA_037177335.1 Kiunga ballochi | reverse complement strand
AACCCACGCTTACACAGGGAGAACCCACGCTAACACAGGGAGAACCCACGCTTACACAGGGAGAACCCACGCTAACACGGGGAGAACCCACGCTAACACGGGGAGAACCCACGCTTACACAGGGAGAACCCACGCTTACACAGGGAGAACCCACGCTAACACAGGGAGAACCTACGCTAACACGGGGAAAACATGCAAACTCCACACAGAAAGGCTCCTGAACCAGCAATCTCTCACCACCACATTAAGCAAAGCACCATCATGCAACATGTGGCTACCTGCACTGTTCTAGCATGAGAGTAACTCTGAAAGCTTCGGAGACAGTCTTCTACATATAGGACAACAAATTGATCTCAAAAACAGATACTGACTGATTATAGTTAGCTTAAAGTGAAGAGGAACCATCACAATGGATGTGATCACAAAGAGGATGCAAGACTAGAGGAAGAAGAAGTCATGGTGGAAAGCACAAACTGCTTGCTCTGAGTTTCACGCCACCATAAACTACACCTTTGTTTGTGCTGACTTAATCTGACAGATTCAAGGAAGAAAATTATAACAAGGAAAAGCTAAATGGCAGCAACAGCATCAGTACAATAACCTCTTAACATCTTTCCTCACAGTCCCAACGCAGATCATCACAGAGATCATCACAGTTCCCTATTCATGTGAAAGATAAAGAAAAACCAAATAATCTGCTTAAAAAAATCATGCATTTTTTTGCTTCATTCATAGCCTACGCTACATATATCTGTATTTAATCAATAACAAAACCTACAGGCTGGTACATTGTTACATATCTTAGTACCTTTTGCATGTTTTGGTGACAGCATGCAGCTGGAGTAGTTTCCGTTGAATATGTCTGGATGAGGGTCCCTGTAAAAGCAACAGCATGTCACTCACATAGAAAATGAGTTATATTTAGTGTGATAAAGTACAACTTTGCATCAATGCTTGACACAAACTGTACAACTTGCACCATTTTAACACTTTCCAATAGTTTCACCATAGTTTTTATTGAGCCTAGAGGCAGAATACATCTTGAGGAGGCTGCCTGAGAGCTCTTTTAGTAGTGAGCTAGATAAAGAAATCTTTGTATGGCTGCCAGAATGAGCACTCATTCTAACCTGCCTCAACACACTTTGGATTCAGCTCCCCTGTGAGGTAAAATCAATACCTGACACACTATTTCCAGCCAATGAGGACAATATGAATCAGTCTTTGACAGTTTTATGTCTCATCGTCTCCATCAAAGCCCACCAGATCTAAGAGCAATGATACCGTTGCAGTTTAGCAAGTGTGGTTTTCCGACCACCCGTGTGGGGTGCATATTTGTCTTCATTCACACATTCACACACACACCGATATGTATGTACACCACTCTGTCAGCTAAAGCTGCACACTATGTTCTCTAAATGACCTGATGAGCTGATGTTTCCTCATAGTGGAAACGTCATTTGACATCTTGTCAGTTTTCTGAAACATGTCTTGTATAACTGAATAGGACGTGAAGCTCATGGTAATTTTGCAATGTGCATCTAATAAATCTCCCGTCTCAGTTTCTTCCTTTTTCCAGTCAAATGTAACTTTTAGTTGAAGTCAAACTGGAACAAATCCAGCCGAGCCTTTGGAGTGTCATGTTACAGAAAGCTGAAGCAGAGTTATGCACGTACTACTGGGAACTAATAAAAACCCAACAGGAAGCTGAAATGCGGTTGATAAAAGTCAGTGTTGAAATATTGTGTTAACATGATTTTCATAAGAGCTGCTTCTGGCTGGAGGAGCAGTATGCAGGGAATCATGTGGATTGTGTAAATGTGAGGAGGACAGCTGTGTGACTTTGCACATCTGCTGAGTCACTGATCTTTTAAAGAAGCTTTTTTGTTTACGTTTTACACATCTGTGACACAAAAAGCAATCCCACGGATGATGCAAGGACTCTCGCTGCTGAAGGGAGGGAGGCAACATTTAGCAAATGAACATGTTTGCTAACTTCTTTGTTGCTTAAACATTGTTCGACTTTTCAACAAAAATTGGCAAGCACACACACACACACACACACACACACAAACTGGTATAAAAAACAAGATGCTTCTTATAACAGAAACGCAGATCTGTCACACTAATTAGAAAAAATCAGGAACTTAAAAAGTTCTACGTTTTCGTCACAACATGAAAAGATCCTTTTTTTGATCAGGAAGGCTGATCTAAGCTTCAGTATATCATATCATGGCTGGTAATTTTGCACAGCATACGAGGGTCTGGCTGATGCTCAATGACAGGAACGAGTTACAAACTTTAGATGTCATAGACAAGTTAGTGACATTAACAATTTAGTCATTAACATGACTGGGCCTGTAATGGACTGGTGACCTTTACTGGGTATTCCTGCCTCTCTAAAGTTGTATGTGAAATGCAAATATCCCCCGTTTCTGTTGTTTTTGATTGGTTGAAACTGATGGCTTCACAATGGTTACACTGTGTCCTCACAGCAATAAGGTTGCTGGTTTGAGCCTTGGTGTGGGCGGGGGTCCAACACTTTTATCCAAAGCAACTTAAATATAATAAGCAGTCATTTTAACCATAGCTATTAACACAACATGCATGTCTTGTGGGTGGGAGGAAGCTGGAGTACCCGGAGAGAACCCACGCATACATGGGGGAGAATTGGACTCGAACCAGCTACCTTCTTGCTGTGAGACCGCTAACCACTGCTCCACCATGCAACAGGATTGAACCTTGCAAAGCTACAACTTGTCACTTGAGCCATTTTTCCTTTGTAATAAGACTGAATTTATATAGTGAAATATAGTGAAAGATGTAATGTAACATCAGAATGGACCCCCCACCACACACACACATGCTTTTTATCTCTTCCTGTCATGCTTTGGACTTTTTGTGTAGTGTTTGGTCTCAACTTCCTGTTTTATTTTGTAATTCTTCCTGTTTTGCATATTCCTGCTGTTTCCTCTCCTGTCTTGTTGTAGATGACCGTTGCATGCTTAGCGGTTGTACTTTCCCCTCTTTTGTTACTCAGACCTTCTAACTGGATTATTATTTATATTAAATTAGGTTCTGTTACTTCTTCTGCTTCCTGCCTTTCATCTGTTCATGTTTAACTTGTCTGAGACCCTAACATATTGGGGAGCTGAAGTGATGCTGATTTAATCAATTATGACTTGAATCTTAGGTGGATAACGTATATGGATCTATGTTATCAGAGAAATTACATTTATTTAAGTATTTAAAACAGAAACATGCTGATAAATACAATGAGACATCATCTCACATCTTTTTTTTTTTTACCTCTTATTCCTTTACTGGGTCTGCAAAATCCCATAATTGAAACCACATTCATATTGATTGCTGATTGAATGGGATTGTCCTGACTAGCGTGCTTGTGCTCGTGTGACTGATAAACCATTTGGAGTTGGGGGAGGACAAAAAAAGTCATTATTAAACACTCTAACTTTTTATCTCTTGCTCTCACTCTCACTGTAACACCAAACACGTTTCAAAGTCTGCCATAAAAAGAGCTTTTATCTACAATAAGAAAACGTCTGCTGCAGGTTATCTTGGAGACTTTGTGCATTTAGATAAAAGATCTGAACTTACCGCGTATTTACGGCGCAGGTGCTGTCCGTCCAGCTACAGCCAGGATCTCTGGAAAGGAAACAATCCTCACAGGTATCTCCATACTGGGCACAATTTGCCACATCCAGTTGAACCACTTCTCTCCCTGAGTTCACGTAAAGTGTCCTCTGCAAAGAAGCAAAGTGTCTTAGTTGTGCTGATCTTTCATGAGAAAAATGGATGATCTATAAAGAAGATTCATGTAAAACGATGAAGGTTTTAATTTGCTTCTGTGTTTGTTGTGGACGGTAACAGATCTATGTTGTAGATTTTCTATTGCAGATATTGTGAGAAACATGTAGAACAGGCTGAATTAGCTGTGTTGCTGCTGTAGCTAGTGCTTTAGCTTTGTTCCACTGAAGATTCGCTCTTATCTAATGTAAGCACAGCCTTTTCATCCCTGCTTCATTATTATTTATGGTTAGTTATCATCATCTCTGAGGGTTTTATGAGGTGGGAGGTCTTTGGAGACCTGAGATCAGTGGCAAAGCAAACATGAACCACCTTACTGCTGCATTCATAAAACAGCTCTCTTGTCTTGGTGGAAAGTAAGCGGTGTTACTCACTGAGGAGGGGGTGATGGTGATGCTGTGGATGTGAGCTCTGTGGTTAAATGGTTGGTACTCAGCAATGATAAAAAATTCCCTTTCACTGTGGAGCACCTTATAAAGTCTTCCATTATCTATTAAAGGAGAAAGAGAAAACCACAAAGCAGGTAAAACACCTATGCTGCCACAACAGCACAGACATGAGCATCTTATGTGACTCCTCGCTTTGACTTGAAGACTTGTGTCTCATCAAATCTATGTTGTGATTTTAGATCAACCTGAGGGGAAACCTGCTGTCTGAAAGGTAAAACTACCGTAAACATTTTACTTGTTTTTAATCATAATCTGGCAGGACTTCTCAAAGCTTCCTGTGGTCAGACCTAAAGAGATCCCTGCAAGGTAGAATTACAATCCTACACACAAAAATATAACTACCAGACAGCTTTAATAATAGTAATCTAATAAATAAGTAATCCCACAGGGACATTTTCACAGCCGACCTAAATGTCTTTAAGCTTCTTTTATGTTGTTCTTATAGACAGAGCTTTCTGTCATGTTAGAAAACATCTTTGCCTTTTTACTGTCAGCATTTATAAAACATGATGTGATTTAGGGGGAGGAAAGTCTTCTAGTAAAAACTCATCTTTGAATAACAATAGGACACAAGGGAGTCTATGAGCAGTGGCATTTCACATCATTTGACACAGACAATCCTATTTTAGTATAGAGGAAGAATAAATGAAGCACAAGTTTCAGTCAACATATCCGGTTGGCTGCTTCCCTAATTTCCAGTACACTACCAACGCAGGAAGGTTTTCTCACAAGCGTTTGTGTGACAATACATTTTTTTATTTTCCGTTTTGCTTGAATCAGAATTTTAGTGGCGATATCTTGAGCATGCTGTTATGTCAAAGGTCAGCTGGTCAGCTTTTGATACCCATGATTCAACAGCCTGACAGAAATAAAAGAGGTGTAACGGAGGCGAGCCTTCCTGATTCGATGCGGTTTACATATGTTTGTGTTTTCTGAGTCACAGATGAGCAGAAAGGGAGTACAAAGCAAAAGACATCGGTCCTAAAATTAAACCATGAGCTATATGAGGAGAAAAACTCCCCATCAGCTAAAGCTGGCCATCTAAGCACCAGTTTTTAGGTCAGCATGTGGAGACTTAAAACAAAGCTTAACCCTGTGCTGTCAGTGGTAATCACATCTTTTCTGTTTTAAAGTGTAGCTAAGAAGGCCGAAGCATGAGCACAAGCACGGTCAGCTGGTCGCATGAACAGGAAGAAACGCTTCTCTCATGAGACTCACATGATCAGTTTGTGTTTTTTAAGAAATGAAATCAAACCCAAAACCGAATCCAAAAGACACATCTGCCCTTTTTTGCAACACTGGAGTTCAAACTTGGCTGATGTTTAATAAAACTCATATAACATTGTGTCACACACATGACCTATAGCTCTACTTGTCAGACTGTGTTACCCACCTTCACAGCTTTTAGGCTGGTTGTAAAACTCCACTTGCTGAAGTGCAACTCTCACATGAAGGAAGCGAAAGGAAAAAATACACCCACCAGTACCCTTTTGGGTAACGTGGTTTTCCATGTCTCCCTGTTCCAACACACCAGATTCAGATGAATCACTGATAGGCTGTTGGAGCCATTTGATTTGAATCAGGTGTGCTGCAGCAGGGATACATAGAAAACCTGCAGGACTCTGGAAGAAGAAGAAAATCCCCCCACTCATTCCTACTCAGTGTTGTTCTGTTGTCTGCCGGACTTGTTTTAAACTACAACCATAGAAAGCAACACGCTGCTGTATCATATCACCCACCTAATGTCAGGAAGAAAACAGTATGTTTGCTGTTCCCTTTGTGCTCCGTTGGGTCGACCTTGATGTGAGTGCAGTTGTGGCGCAGATAGAAAAATGAGGCAGGCATCACCGGCTGCTCCATCTCTGAAGCTTTCTCAATGTTCATTAAAATATCTGAAGAAATCCTGGTGCTATCTGGAACACACTGCATAGGGTACAACTGGTTGGATTTATTTAGAGACATATATATATATATATCAGATGCTTTGTAACTCTAAACGGTTCATACCTTCCTTTCCCTTGTTACTTTACTGTCTTTTAACACTGACTTTGTGAAGATGCTGTCAATGCTTCCTATCGTGTAGGTGCACACAGCGCTCAGGCCCCTGAGGAAAGACGCTGCAATCAGCATTGTTAAACAAAACAAGAAGTGACACTAAGTCTAAGGTCTAAGACACGCTGGTCAAAGCATGTTCAAAGCTGATGGGAAGATAGTTTAAAATTCAGTGTTTGACATCACAAAAGGGTCAAAAGTAAGCAGAAAAACATGGAGTGTCGCAAATGTCAGCGCTGTTAGCAGTAAGACTGCAAAATCCACAATTACAAATAGTTTGTTTGTGATTGTTTGTCGGGTAAAACTGCAAACATAACAAGTGAACTAAGAAAATGTAAAAAAAAACTCCAAATAAATCAGTATCAACAACATTTTGGTTTCAGTCCCTTGCTGTTATGTCTGACATCTAATCTCATGATGAGTCGTGTAAAAATGGGGATTTTGTGGTGAAACAAAAACAACAAGCAGCACATGAGTTCAGTGTGGGAATGAACGCACCACCACATCGCTTTGCTGGTGTCACGCTTATGCAGCATGTTTATGAAAACCTACCATTCGTTTCTAAAGAGAGCGTACACCTCGGTATCTTCCCATTGGTCTGCTTGCACAGTGGTGACCTCCACCAGCTCAGAGAAATACTGCTTCCTGTCACCGTCTCCACAGAAGAGCCTGGCATTCAGCTGGGACGTCCAACTAAACTGCAGCATGTTCTTTGGACCGCCAACATCTGCCTGAATAAATGATAAATCACATGAGGTAATGTGTGTTTACCTGTAGTTGTTATTATTAATTATCCCGTTTAGCAGGCCTTACCATGCAAACCTGGCTTATGAACGGGAGCCATATCTGACTGTACAGTCCTGTATCTTTGTTTCTCTGCTTGTAAAAAGCATAAACTTTGTCCTGCAAAGCTTCTGTTCTCCCTCTGCTGATCACCAAACCCACATAGTGCTGCTCTGCAGACAAAAAAGCGACCAGATGAATTGTGTCTGACTTATTTTTAAGCAGTTTATTTTAAATAAAAGGAAGCTGAAACATCTTTCGCTCTATAAATACCTTTATCGTGGTTTGCTGGCCTCACTCTTCTGCTCCCAAACTTATGTATACCTGCCGTTTCCTGAGCTCCAGAGGATGTGATGTAAAGGTCTGCATTTGATCCCGGTTCTGAGGAAACATAGTTGCTGGGTTTTAGGTGCAAACAGGTGTTGAGCACGACAGCAGAACTAAGCTGAGAGGGTTAAGGTGAGAAAAGGGCAGATGTTCAACCAATAAAAATCCAGTACAAATAAGAATATGAGCTAATTAGGATGTGGGAATTTTGATGAACACAAGAAATGAGTTCTATCTTATTGGAAAACTCACCTGCAAAAACTGCATGTTCACCTTCCTGTGTGATAAACCCCTCTATACTGTATCCACTGTCTGGTTGTGTCTCACACACGACACGAGAACTCGTCACCGACAGTAAATCCTGCAAAAAAAAGATTCTGTCAAACCATGAGCTGTATCGTGCGTGTCTGAGAAAAGACACACAGAGGTATTATGTGTTTATTGTAAATGAAAGTCTTATTAAAGAAGAAGAAGAGCATCTCCAGGAGGTCTGAATGCAGTTAGCATTTACCACATTGCAGCATGTTGTGTCCTTGTCGTTGGCTCCACACAGAAACAACCAGTTCGCCGCTCTCTGGTGGACCAAAGTGATGTTGTAGCTGCAGTCCTGAAAGACAAGAGGAAGATGTAAACCCTATGAGGGGAAACAGGGCAGCACATCTTAGCAGCATGGCAGGAATCATTCCACACGGCTCACCTCTGCAGCACATTTCGCCCACTGCACCTTTACAATCTGTGAACAGAACACAGGAGTTTTACCAGAAGTATTTCAGGACATTCATGCACTGGTTCAGTCTTTCTTTTCCATACACATACCTGACTAAGGTTGGGAGATTTGCTTAAATATAAGTGTGTTCGGCCAATAAAGATGATGTAATCCTCCGGCTTATCAAGGACAGTCTGTATGGGTTCATGATGATCCGGTAATGAAAACCTTTTAACTGCAGCCTCTGCAATTAGAAGGAAGAGCTATTATTACTGTTTCATTATTATTATTATAAACCAGGCCCTTAATGTGGACAGAGGATGCACAACATAGCAGTAAAGGCCATAAAAACAAGCTTGTTTACAAAGCAAACACTGATAGACAGCAAGCGAGACATAATAAACCTTCTATTCTGTCCTTGACTTCATGCTTTGCAGATTGTTATAAATGTGTTATAACTGATCAACAATTAACTGAATTGATTAGACAATATCAGTAAATCGTCAGGAATTAGTGCTGCATGCATAAAACTGAACTGAATTCAAGATTCAAACAACTTTATTAGTCCCTCAGTGGGGCGATCTGTTCCAGTACAGCCGCACCAAGATGAAAGCAAGCAGCACGTATATAGACGTGTACAGCCTCTGTTAAGAGGTGCAAGCCAGCTTGAAGCAGATTGGGAGGGTAAAATCACACTAGGAGGCATCTTAGGAGTAAAAAAAAGCCACAGATAACTCCATATGCAGGCTATGTGTGCTTTGAGTTGAAAATATTGCAGCGTAAACTTGCATAGATTGGAAAAACCTGCTGACTTTTTCTGCTGATTTGCAAAGTTTCTATAACTTTTGTGTATAAAGTCAACAAACAACACAAACAATAAAACCATGAAATTGATAAAGTGTGCAAAAAGCTGCTCTTTCTTCCTTTTTAGGACATGTTTGCAGGTATCTTGCAAATCAGTTCCAAGTATTAGCTTGTAATTAACTTCCTCTACATGAAGAGGAATTTCTGTTATTGATGATGTAAAGACAATATATTCATCAAAATGCATTACCAATGAATTTATAAAAGAATACAGAAACAAGGCAAAACATCCCATAACAACCCAAAAAGCACATGATTATCCCGAACAAAGCAGCACATATTGATGCTGCTTCCAGGCTTTGATGATTTCTTTTAGTGCTTTACCATCGAAGCAAAATATGAAACGTTCTGCTCACATCGTTATGGATGAAGTCAGACATGATAAAAACAATCTTTATTTCTCTGTGATCTCATCCTGGGGGCTTTAAATAGAAGTTTGTTGTGCAGGGTAGAAATGCCTGATAGAAAATGTGCACAAGACGGGTTAAATTAGTGATGACAACAGCAAGAAGAGACAACTTTTGGGTGTAGACTGACTTTTTTGGGTGAAGTCAGCTCAAGCAGCTTATCTGGTTCTAAAGCACTGATATAAGGTTCCTTATCAGAACGCAGCATTCACACAGTATCATCCCCCTTAAACCTTTCTGCAGGAGCCATCAGTGTGAATTTTAGAAAGAGGATGTCACAGTTTTCATAAAACCACCTGATGTGATGACTGTGCCATGTTAAATAAAAATCTTCTGATTGGGTTCACAACATTTTCTCTCCTTATCAATGAAGTACAAGACTGTGCACCATTAAAACTGAATATAATGCAAAATAATCCAGTTATTACTGATAAAAAAGAATATAATCGATCAATTTTACTAATATTGTTACTTATTTACAGTAGAGGCTACATAATCACATATATGGTGATATATATTAGTTTTTTTTCTATCTATAATAAACCCAAGCATGCGGAACACACACACACACACACACACACACACACACACACACACAGAGAGAGAGAGAGAGAGAGAGAGAGAGAGAGGGAGTGAGACAGAGGCTACATCTAGATAGATATCCAGGATAACTTGTTTTACTATTTCTTACTACTATAAGCTACACAGACCTCACAGACTTGTTTTCCTGCGCGACTATAATTCACATAATTCACAACTTTACACAGGAAAATATAAACATTTAGGGTTTTTCTGAATTTCACGTAATAAAACAGGGTTTAATGTGAAAGACGCAACATTTTCTTACCTTTGCTTGTGAACAGCATCCTTGGTGTGGGGAAAGATTCCGAGTGAATTAAAGTAAGGCGCAACAAAAACGCAAACCCTGTTAGTAAGCGGAGCATTTTGATGTGCGCCAGAAAAAGCGGACTGTACTGCACTTTGGTAAAGTTAGAAAAATATTCACAGATTCGGCCTTTCCGAATTAATAGCTCGTCAACAAAACGTTATTTCTACAAAACCGATACCACACAGTAATCACAACAAGGTGGACTACGAGCTACAGTAGCATTTTCCTCTAAAGGAGC
>JBAMIG010016623.1:0-10544 GCA_037177335.1 Kiunga ballochi | reverse complement strand
TCTAACCATAGCCTGCATCTAACCATAGTCTGCATCTAACCGTAGTCTGCATCTAACCATAGCCTGCTTCTAACCATAGCCTGCATCTAACCATAGTCTGCATCTAACCGTAGTCTGCATCTAACCATAGCCTGCTTCTAACCATAGCCTGCATCTAACCATAGTCTGCCTCTAACCATAACCTGCTTCTAACCATAGCCTGCATCTAACCATAGTCTGCATCTAACCAGAGCCTGGATCTAACCATAGCCTGCATCTAACCATAGTCTGCCTCTAACCATAGCCTGGATCTAACCATAACCTGCTTCTAACCATAGCCTGCATCTAACCATAGCCTGGATCTAACCATAGCCTGCATCTAACCATAGCCTGGATCTAACCATAGCCTGCATCTAACCATAGCCTGCATCTAACCATAGCCTGCATCTAACCATAACCTTCTTCTAACCATAGCCTGGATCTAACCATAACCTGCTTCTAACCATAGCCTGAATCTAACCATAGCCTGCATCTAACCATAACCTGCTTCTAACCATAGCCTGGATCTAACCATAGCCTGCATCTAACCATAGCCTGGATCTAACCATAGCCTGGATCTAACCATAGCCTGGATCTAACCATAGCCTGCATCTAACCATAGTCTGCATCTAACCATAGCCTGCATCTAACCATAACCTGCTTCTAACCATAGCCTGGATCTAACCATAGCCTGCATCTAACCATAGCCTGGATCTAACCATAGCCTGGATCTAACCATAACCTGCTTCTAACCATAGCCTGAATCTAACCATAGCCTGCATCTAACCATAACCTGCTTCTAACCATAGCCTGGATCTAACCATAGCCTGCATCTAACCATAGCCTGGATCTAACCATAGCCTGGATCTAACCATAGCCTGCATCTAACCATAGCCTGCATCTAACCATAGCCTGGATCTAACCATAGCCTGCATCTAACCATAGTCTGCATCTAACCATAGCCTACTTCTAACCATAGCCTGGAACAAAGCTCTCGATTTACCGGTCGCCCTATGTCCCCATCCTCACCTATGAACACGAACTGTGGGTCGTGACCGAAAGAATGAGATCCCTGGTACAGGCGGCCGAAATGAGCTTCCTCTGCAGGGTGGCCGGTGTCTCCCTTAGAGATCGGGTAGAAGCTCGGCCATCCGGGAGGGACTCAGAGTAGAGCCGCTGCTCCTCCACATGGAGAGGAACCAGATGAGGTGGCTCGGGCATCTGGTTAGGATGCCTCCTGGACGCCTCCCTGGTGAGGTGTTCAGTGCACGTCCCTGTGGGAGGAGGCCCCGGGGGAGACCCAGGACACGCTGGCCTGGGAACGCCTCGGGGTCCCCCCAGATGAGCTGGTGAATGTGGCTGGTTGAGAAGGAAGTCTGGGCTTCCCTCCTTAGGCTGCTGCCCCCGCGACCCGACCTCTGATGATAAACATTGGAAGATAGATGGATTGCCCCAGATCTATGGTTTTTGACATAAGTTTTGTCTCCGGCCTTCACAAGAGAGCAATTTCAGCTCTGTTTTGGACATTTACCCCTTTGATATAATAAAGATGCACGTTAATGATTGAGAAATGCCTCATTTAGCTATTTTTATGAGTAAAATAATTTCATTCAGTGGATTGTTTGTTCTTACATTAACTTATTCTATATTTTTACTTTTTAGTTTTCATAGATTCTCTGTCAAAATTCTTTCTTTAACAGGATTTATGTTGCGTTTTTGTGATCCATGGTTTGGCTGTGCTACTTTTTTTTTTTTTTTACACTGTATTTCAAAATAGGTCATTATGAGGAAAATATTTTTAGAAACTGGTTATTTAGAGGGTCCTCATCTTTTTCTTTGTATATTGTTTTAGGTTGTACTCCAATTATTCTTTTTTATTTTATTGATTTTTCAGTTCGTTATTTTCTTTGCTTGAGTCTTTTCTTGTGACTGATGATGTATTAAACTGTAAACACTGGCAGATGGTCACTGATATAATTGATTAGCAGTCTTCTTATTGAATTGTTGTCATTATCATTTGTAAAAATATTATCACAGAATGTCGCAGAATGAGATGTAATTAGGCTGGTCCAGTGATTTTTGGAAATAGGCCCATGCTGTATATTGTATTAATCTGTAGCATTGTGATTATTGTAAATCAAAATGTCTGTACAGAGGTTCCTCAACAACTACCTACTTTTGAAAAAGCACTTTTTGTCAGTGAGTTATTAATGGATGATGAGAAGAAGAAGATCATTGTAATGAGGATGATGAGGATGATGATACAGAGGAAGTAGAAGATATGGAGGTTAATTATGAGGAGAAGATGAGTTTTATATAATGAAGACTAAGAAGATAAAGCTACTTATGATGATGATGATTAGAAGAAGGTAGAGGAGGAAAAGACGTAGGAGGGTGACAATGTTGAGAATAATTATGAGGATAAAGAAGATGATGAGGATATGGAGGAGGAGGAGGACAATGACAGGGATGATCATTGGATGATGATAAGAAGGAGAATCAAAATGATGATAATGAATATGGAGGATGTTGATGATGATGAGGCTATTAATGAGAATGATGATTACCAGGAGATGGAGTAGGATCTGAGGATAAGAAAAATCAGAGAATGAGGATGATGATAATGATAATAAGGAGGATTATGTGGTGGTTCGGGGACTGATCCGGATTCAGTTCTGGTTGCTGGAACGTTGAAGGATCCTTTACTGTGTGGATGAATCATTCCCACAATTATCAATTGGTGGAAGGGATCTCTCTGGATGCTCCAATCAGAGTGAGCCTCACGTGGAGTGTAAGACAAATGCTACTTTGGTCCTGTAACATGAATCGTCGCTGCTTCTGAAGTTGAAACATAAAAAAGAAAGCCCACTGATCACACATCGTTTTGTGTGTTCCTCCTTACGAGGTCTTGTTTTCATTCACAAAATGCTTTGTACTCACCTCCTTCAATTTCCTGCTTCCTTCCTGTGTGTGATGAAAACATGGCGAGCAGCTCGGTGAGCTGCAGTAAATCTACTGGCACGAGAGCAGGGAGGCACACAGTATCTGGACACATGAATTATCTCTGAGAGCATCTCTGGAGCTGGCCGGCAGCTGCTGCAGGGTGTCAGACAACATCTGGCACAAGCTGCTTCAGACAGATGGAAAAGTATCGTCTCTATGAAACTTGTGTTCAGCTATGCTTCAGACCTCCTGTACCTGGTGAAAAATCAGGATTTTAACCTTAACGTGTATTTGTGGTTTTTAAACACCTCAGAGACTGCGCTCTGGTTTTAATGTCATTGTGAGGACCGGATGGAAATTCTTGATTGTCAGGGAACTTGTTTCTCAACGTGGACCCGGTCCTGGAAGGAGCTTTAAACAAGGTTTCACTTCCTTTTTATGTTGAATGACTGAACTTTATCTTAAAGAAAACTGGTTGCTACGTAAACTAGTTAAGATTCAGGTTTCAGTTTCTTATCAACAATCCAACAGTCCAATAATCTGCAGTCAGTTTTTTAAAGCCAACATTTAATCCAAGAAAAGGGACAAATTACACCATGAAACACGTCGAATGATATAACTCATTTTTTGCAAAGCAGTTTGTTTTCAACCTCATTATTAGGTTTTATTTAACATCTTCAGGACGTAGACCCGATTATTTGCAACTAGTTAAGACGAGTTAAGCTGAATTAAAGAAATAAAAAAGCAACAGTTTGTTGGACATAAATACCATTTCTTTTTGAAACCTTATATTTATTATTTCTTAGCATTGTTTTTGTTCAAGATATTTTCTAACGTATAACACGTGTCCTGTGTTGTCTCCTGATCGCTTAATAATTTATTACACAGGCCCTGATTTGAATGGTTAACAACATCTAAATGTAATGATTTGTCAATAAAAAAATTTGAATCAGAAAAAGATGCATACATGTACATACATTATATTAACTTGTCCTGAACCTTTATGCCTGATTAGCTAAACCTTTTGAATCTTAAAACATTAAAACACATCATGCTGTGATGATTTTATTGATGTCTTTAATTTCCACCTCTTCCTTCATAATTTTAGTTTTTACTTCATGTTAAGTCTTATATCAGTAATTTGTTTTTTCCTAATAAATTAAGTAAAAACTAAATATATAACAGAGTGCAATAATTTAGTCTATGTTTAGTTTTGTTCTAACTAAAACTTATGTTTCCCATTTAATAACAAAGACTGAACATCTGGAATTTCCCAATGTCTGAGAACTTTATGGTTCTGTTCCCATTTTCCTAAATGGGTTCAGACTGGTCTGCAACAGCTTTCAGTAATCCCTCTAAATCAGGTGATTTTTCTCATTGTTTAATCAAACTATTAGCCATAAAAAATCTTCAAGTCAAATTATTTTCTCTGAGATTAAAGAAATTGGTTTGGAAGAGTGAACTGGATCATCTGCATATGTTCTTTAGGTAATGATATTTCCAAAATAAAACTAACTTATCCCTTCTGTGAGTACAGTTTTTATCATATTTTAAAGAAAAGTTCAAATAAAACAAAATATTGTGAGTGTTAAACAGGCAAGAAAAAACTCAAGGCATATTAAGATTATCAGTATATTACAAAATAAAAAGTGCATTTACAAACAGTTATAAGAAATGAAACACAAAACAAACCTTATATGTCAGAAGACACAGATTACTATGTCAACAGAATAACAGAAATCAGCAAAACCTCACAGATATTTGTTTTCTTTAGTTTCTTTTAGCATTTTTTTTACTCATATATATATATATATATATAAGGAGGTTGCAGTGCTGCACAGAAAGGACCACCAGTCATATCTCTGCAGAACTGCAAACAGTTTTTTTTTATAGTGTGGACATAGTTAGCATGTTCTGGGAAGCTAAAGTGTTTTGAGGCCAACAGAGCGATGTAATCCTACCAGCTTGTCCTAGGTCTTCCCCAGGATCTCTTCTAAAAGAGTTATGCCCAGGACACTTCACCATGATGATGTACAGGAGGCCTTCTGATCAGATGTCTGATCTATCTCTTCTGGCTCATCTGGATGTGAAGGAGCAGCAGTTGTACTCTGATCTCCTTCTGAATGACTGAGTTTTTGTCCTACCAGACACCCTGAGGAGGAAGTTTATGTCAGATCCTTATTTTCATGGTTCATTACCTCTGCCAAGTAAGGTTTTTGACGGAGTTTGTCTGTTGTTTTGTTGATCTGTTTGCAACATTGCTCAATAGATTATTGATAGATTATCATTAAATTGTCAGGATATGTTGGGATTGTCACTGGGAACAAATGATTAGCATTTTGTGGAGATCCAGAAAAGATCCTGGATTCTGGATCTATTTGATTTTTCAGTAATATTATGGGGCTGATTGGTGGAGGTCTGCGCTCTCAGAGCGCTTTTCCAGTTCTAGGTTTGTCTTTACCGCAGTAGACAAATGATAGATAAGAGAACAAAGCATAAACACATCACTGCAGAGCTGCACCCAGTAGATCTGCTTTATTTCTGGTCCACTGCTGAACAACATACTGAGATGCAAAGTCTCTACATGCAGCTCAGAACCTCTCCAGTAGCTCAAGCAATCTCAGGTTATCTTCTTCTTTACATTGACTTTATATCCACAAGTTCTGAAGAATAAAAGTGGTATTAAATGGTTCCATAATATCTAAACTGGATATTAGTTATGTAAAAGAATAGATCATTTATGACCAGTTTACCAAACAGTCAGATGTATTGGACGGAGAACAGTGGTAGAACTAACATGTGTTTACGTATCTTTTTCTTATAACTGGGTCATTTAAAGAAGCTTCGTGTTTGTTTTCAGATAATAAAAAATAATTTAATGTCAGTCTGTCCTGTGATGGACTGGCAACCTGCATGTGCCTCTCCTCCGCTGATTGCTCAGATAGGCTCCGTTTTGACTAATACAGAAAATAGACATAGAATTAAAATACATCAGTCAAAGTACCTACAGTGTTTATAGCATGCTTTCTTTTTTTTCCCTAGTATTGGTAATAAGATATTGATACTAATACCAGCACCGGGACCTGATCTGGTGGTGCTGTAGGTGTGTGCTTTCGTGTCAGAACAGGCAAGTGCTGATGAAGTGCAGAGGGTCCCGAGCTTAAGGGGCCATCCATCATCTCCACCAAGTTGTACAGAGACTCTATGGAACGCCACCATAGCACAATAACCCGGCCCACCAGTCTAAGTGGAACTAAACAAAACACCAGCCCCTTCATCATCATCATTATCTTCCTCTTCCTGAGACTAATTTTTGGTCAACATCATCAGAAGCAGCAGTGAGAGCTGGTGGCTATACGTGGCAGCTCTCTTCTATTCTAAGTGATGCAATACTTCACATTTATAACCTCTGAACATCTCAGTCATTCGCTGTACATCCAGGAACTGACCCAGAAATATGATGGCTTCTTTTTGCAGGACACAAACAACAAAAAGCTTCTGCAGTCATGTGGCTCTTATAAACATCTGATAGATGTGTGAAACTTTTCTCTTTGGTTCCATTATTATTATTAATAATGCTGCTAATATTACTAGTAGTAACTATAGGGGTATTAATATAAATATTAATGAGAAGTTTAGCACTTTTCCGGATGTTTAAAGTGGTATTGTCTCACATCTGCATTGCATGCACGTATAAAAACTTATATAAAATTACAGCATGAGTGTTGAAAAAAAGAAACAAAGACGCCGATGCTGCTGAAAACACCTCCAGTCATATAGGACGTTTCAGGACGATGTGTTGTTGTGCCTGCGCATGGTCACAGTGTGTTTACCTGGATATACACAGGTCTCTGCCCTCTTTTCTCATATCATTTGTTGTACTTAAAACAACCCAAACACCTCCCAGGAAAAGACTGATCTCATATGTATACATACAATCATGCAAGTCAAAGGTCGTAGGGTCATGCTGGGTCTGGATAGGATTTACTTTGCCTGTTTGATCACGAGTACGCACTTCAGATTTATGAGTGACTTCATTCATTTTCTTTGGTTTTTGTGGTTAGTCTGGCTGCAACACCACAACACTGTTTCCAGAAAAGATTTGTAGCTATTCTCAACTCTATCCAAACATCAGCTTGTTACAACTTCATCCTCCTTTCAACCAAAATGTAATCCTGAAAAAATATTAATCAGTAACAAACACATCCCTTGTGTTTAGGGTTTTAGCTTCATCAAACCAAATCAAATCAAACAGAGATGCACCAAAGTGAAGCAGCAAGTAATTAATAAATAAACCAAAAAACATGTGGGCTGAAAATAAAACTTATACATTTTATTGTCATCTAACAATATTTCTAACTGTACCAAATGTAAATGCTATTTAACAGCCCTGAAACAAGAAAATGTATTTCAACTGTGAAAATTTAAAACCATTTGCAGTTGAAAACTATAATTTATCAAGTGTAAAAGGCTGCTGGTGGAAGGATCAAACTCAACAGCAATAGTGCATTTTATCCTAAATAAAGAGAAATATTGCCATATTAGATAAAGATTGGAAGGAGCTGTTTGAGAAATTCAGCAAATTAAAATACATCTTATTAGTGAATTTCAATGACCACATTTACTAAACAGATGTTTTAGTTTTCTTCAGTGGTGGAAAGAGAAAGTTTAGTATTATTAGGTTTTTAAAAGCTTACAGTTATTTACTGTAAACATGTTTACAGAGTAGCTGCTCAGCAGGAACGTTGGCTAATCAGACGTGTTTCTGTTCACTCAAGTTGTATGAATAAACAAATGTTTGATATTAGAGGAGATTTCCATCTGTTACAAGATTTAGGATAGTTTTTCATCTCATGCATGTTGTAAAAGTACTAAATGCAGATAAACATTTGTGGAGTCACATCACTAAAAAGTATTTTTAAGGCAGTAATGATGAGTTGCAATAAGGAAAAAAATCCTTATAAATCAAACGAAAAGTTTAAAATATTTACAACATATTCAATAAATCTACAAATGCCCACATGTCTGAAATAAATTATGTCCTTATACAATGAGTTTTTTTCTCTCCAGAGTTGCACAAACACTCTGTCTGAATCCCACTAATTTAAAAAAATTATTTAAAAATAAAGGTCAGAATAATTTTACCAAACATGAATTGTGTTAAATCTGTTTGTGTTTTTATATTATTGCATAAATAATTGCAAAGAGAAAAACTGTGAGAAAAGTTCCACAGTAAAATACATAAAGCAAGAAATAATCAATTTAATGTGTCAATAATTAAGCATTATTGTAAACAAATAGCTTCAAGTATAATCTGTAACACTGCGATTTTAAAATGTGATTTTAGCAGCAGCTTTATCTTCAGACCAAAGCAACTGATCCGCATTGTTACCGTTATCGCAGAATCCTATTCTATTCTATTCTATTCTATTCTATTCTATTCTATTCTATTCTATTCTATTCTATTCTACAATCATTAGCAGGCGTTCTTCTCCAAAGTGACTTACATCTGAGTTAGATAGATGACGCACTAAGTGTAAACCTGAAACAATCATTCTAATTTGTTAGGCTCATTTACAATTTCAATAAACTATAAATTTTTATTACTTCATGTTGAATAATTTTTTAATTGTGGTCTTTTCTCCTTCACTTCACATATTAAATAAAAAAGAAGGGACTAATCGGATTTGTGAGACAGATTCAGTTTTAAATGTCCAAAAATATAAAGTAAACAGACATGGAGGGGTCCAGCTGTTTCTGCTGTGTGTATATGCTGACTAGTTCATCATGCTTTTAGAGAATTTTAACCTATTCTTATCACAGATTTAATTATTTAAAACAAATTTAAAAAAAAATCCAATTTAAACATTTAATATGTTTACTGCTGATTTATAAAATTTATACATTTCTCAGTTTAAAATGGATTTGATTGCAATATAATACCATATTCAGAAATGTAATTTTATTTATCATTTTTACTTAATTAGTTTTAGTTATTTTTCTGACAAACAAGGTTAAAGAGGATTAATAAACAAACACAATCAGATCAGAATAAAAGTTCGGAATGTTTGGTCTTGTAAAATCAGTAAAATCAAGTTATTTAAAAGGTAAAATGATCACGTTAATGTAAATATGATCAACAGATATTTATAGAAAAGTTCCAGTCTTTAGGCAGAGTATAGGAAGAAGTTACAAAAAGCCTGAAGAGCAGGATGTTTATTGGGCCAGAGCTTGAAGGGAGACCAGGGCCACCAGTAAAATCTGATTAGACAACCCAGGACCCACCTCAGACGTTTGACAGGTCACTGGAGAAACAGACTTTAGTTCACCAGTATGACTGTGGTCGACCCTCATGTTATCACAATGCCAACTCCTTTGCAGGAGTCTGAGAGAGAGGAGAGAGAAAGGACCCCCCACCGCCACCCCCCACCCCCGTCGCCCTGTAGCTGACGTGTCTGGCACTCTCCGTCCCGATGTTTTCCATGTTGCCATGGCGATCCCGGAAGTCGGCATTCGCGCTATTTTTCGTTGTTTTCTTTATATACATTTAACATAACTGTGAAACATTTGGTGATGTAGATCCAGACCTTTGTGGTATTTGTTAAAGTTTTAGTCACTGTTCTGCTGCTTCTGTTAAAAAGGGAGGGGTTAACGTCAGAAGTTTACGTCAACTTGCCCCGGAAGCTGTTCAATTAGCGCCTAATAGAATAAAACAATGGTGAAGATATGACTTTATCTTTTACTTCTGATACTACTTCTGGTCTACCAGGCGAAAACGGTAAAGCGTTTTCTTTATATATGATCTTTGTATAATATGGATTCATAAGAGACCTTTTTTATATATGTCTGTGAAAAAGAATATTTGGGATCTAATGTTAAAATGACATTTTGCCTTATAGTTTTCAAGGTGTTTAAAGATTCATGGTATAAAGCAACTTGTACATCAGTTAGAAGCGTGGACTCTTTATGACCAGAGTAGCTACAACCCCCTCTTTTTTTTTCTTTTTTTAATTTATTGGTAGCACTTTTTTTTTCTCTGTGTTCTACAAACAATATCAGATGAACTGTGGTCTTTTAATCCATTCAACAGATACAGTGATAAAGTTTTGTCACTGACAGCTTTGAATTATGTTTTTGTATTTATTTTTTGTCTGCACTCCAGTCCTTTTAGCTCTACTGAGGTGGCTTCTGAAATGGAGGATAATAATATCCCTTATGACATAATAGGTGGTGGGCCAAGGCCACATGTCAGCTTTAGTTTTTGAAAACAAAAATAGTTTTCTAGCAGGGGATTACCTGGTTTCTCAAATAGATTCTTTGTTCTCAGGAGATTTTTCCATATCCCAGATTTAAAGTTAGTTCAATTGACAATTTACAGGCAAACAGTTTATTAAGCAAGTTGAACCAATTGCACAAAAAGCTACAGACCATGTGATGTTATTCAGCCAATCAGACACGGATATGGTAAGCCCAGCTATTCAACCCACTGACTGTGTAAAAAGATGGACGAAGCCTTCATGATGCCACCCACAGGCTTCTGAAGAGCAGATTTGAAGCTTGAAGGTGGTCTCATAAAAAGTGGC
>JBAMIG010016622.1:0-10551 GCA_037177335.1 Kiunga ballochi | reverse complement strand
CCCCCCCCCCCCCCCCCCCCCCCCCCCCCCCCCCCCCCCCCCCCCCCCCCCCCCCCCCCCCCCCCCCCCACCCGAAAACAGAAAAATCCATTAGGAGTTCAGGAAGACATGAATAATACAGGTACTCATAAATGTAATGGGAGAGGAGGTGTCAGAAGGGGTTAAAACAGAAGGTCCCAAACCAAACCTCAGTGCAACATGGGGTCCAAACAGGACAGCAAAAGACTGGGACACCACACAGACCAGTGGACAAAGACACCGCCTCAATAAGCAAAGAGACAATACTTACCTCAATCTTCTCATCATCATCGCCAATATTTATTAATACCGCTTGTATAATGTTATTTTAGACAATTTAAATGGTTGTAAAATGGTCTAATTATTGTATCTTTTAAGTTTAAATATTTGATATTTTGTGGAAAATGTTTCTCAAGTCAAATTGATTGTAAGGAATAGAAGCTAATAAAAAGCAACCATAGACCATGTGATGGAGTTTAACCAGATACGTTTTGTTCTGCAACAAGCTCAATCTTACCGAATCAGAAACAATTACTAACTAACCAGCAACTCAGACCAAAACTGGTTTCTGCCTTCATTACGCACCGTGTGTGGTGGGTTAAGTGTTCAACTGCAGGTAGGGGGTATTTATAAGTGTCTGATCAAGACAAAACATGAGGTCATGAGGAAATAAAGAGAGTGTTACAAGATCAAGGTTTAAAAAAAAAAAAAAAAAAACAAACAACTCAAATCTACCAAAAAGTCTTCAAACTGGACCCAGTGAACCCAGTTCAGAGGTACCACAAACACACTGAAGGTAAGGAAACTCTCCAAAATAAAGTGCATCTAAAGCTCTACATGAGAATCTCCTTAAACCATCATCCAGCTCCTCAGCAAGCATCCCTCCCCCCAGCGAGGACTACAGGGAAGCTCAGAGCTCACAAGAGGAAGCAGCAGCAGATCTTCCTCACAGCAGGATAAAAGCTCCGTCAGCAGCAGAAACAAGCTGAAGGTGTCTGAACGGTGAGGCCTGAACTTTCCGTCCTGCAGTCAGATCAGATGGAGATGCAGCCAGAAAGAGAAACACCCAGAGACATGATGAGCGGGACAGTTATGGCTCACGGGCCATGCGAATGTTATGGCTCACGGGCCATGCGAATAAAGGAAAGACAGGACAGAGACATGACTAAAAGTTACAGTATGGACATCACAATGTTCCTGCAGCGGATGTAACAAAACGAGCGGACGAGTCGCCGCGGCAACGACGTGGCCTCGTGAAGCTACTTTCTATGAACAGAAACCCTGAGACAGCAGAGACAGAGGGGCACGGCGGCCCCGCAGGAACAAACCCTCATGACTAAACTCTGCTCACCGTTTGAGCACAATCACGCATAGAGTTGCGCTACCGGGTTAACGGGACGGACCGAGCTGGACCTGGAAAGGAAAACCAGTTAGTGAAAGCAGAAAAAAACCAGTACCCACCGTTAGGAGACCGAAACGAACCGGCAACTATACGCGGCACGGACGAACGTACGGCTTCTTGTATATCGCTCCAACGGATCTGAAGAGACGATACCTGGAAAAAAACCAGTTGGGTTAAAGGGAACAAACCAGGACTTACCGTGAAGAAACACACTGACACACAGTTTCTGTATTTCTGGCTCTAGAGGCCTTTATTTCATATACACAGGGGGATCCAGCCGGCTCCAGGCTGGTCAACTAAAAACCGACGCAACGCCGTCACGTGGAGCCAAAACGCATCTAATCCTTTTACATTGATACATGATACACAACATGACATCATTCAATCATGGCTGCTGACAATCTGCATTCTGCTCTTTACTGCTGGCACATGTGTGAATATAAAGGAGGAAGAGGAAGAAGTGACAGAAAGAGTCCTAACAATAATAAAATACACGCTTACTGTTTGGAAATCCACCTGCAGGTTCAAAAGTTAATGCACAGAAATAACTGCTGACGTTTAACTGGGACGAGAAGCTCAGGCCTCACCGGGACACACCGTCCACATCCAGACACCTTCAACGGACAGGTAAGACGGACACGGCGGTCCAGGAAAATACCAAAAACCTCCCTTACTGGTTGCAGATCTCATGCTGGTCTGTTGCTGCATTAATCCTGCTCTGATCCCACACGATGCGAGTACCTCTGATCTTCATGGCGTCTCTTCATCCATCATCCAGCTTTCCTGCAAAAAACATCACCACTTCATATCCATGCATCCATTTTCTACCGCTTATTCCCCAAACGGGGTCATGGGGGGGCTGGAGCCAATCTGAGCTTTCATTGGGCAAAGGGCAGGGTCCACCCTGGACAGGTCACCAGTCCATCACAGGGCCTAACTCCATATCTATCCATAAATGTATAATAACTAGAAAGCGTCAGGGATTATACATGGTTAACCATTTCATCTGGGTGTCTGGGGTAACTCCTGATACTCTAGAGAATAGAGTATGTAGTATATTTGCTAATAACAGCTTAACTTTACCATGTTTCATATAACCCCAGTCCAGTCAAAGTCAATTTGTTGGTCAAATAAAAACATGGATTGCAGGTAATTTATTGTAGCTTAACCAGGACATTAGTTTATTAGTCCCTCAGAGAGACTATTATACCAGAATTACAGTTTGAAACCAGTTTAAACAGTGGTGACTACAAATTTTTAATAAATCCTGCTCTGATCACAGGATAGGAGTACCTCTGATCTTCATGGTTTCTCCTTGTCCATGGTCCAGTCCATCTCCAGCAATCCTGCAAAAAAGTGTAATCTGATATAGATGCTGAAAACGTCCCAAATTATTTATGTATGCAACCATTTATCCTGGGAATCAGAGGCGATTATGCCCAACAGTCTGACAAACGTCTACTATGAAGGAAATGCATAAAATTATTAAGTATGGGGTCCCCCAAGGATCAACTGTAGGCCCAATACTCATTTGTTGAGGTTACCACTTGAGGTCGTCATCAGGAAACAGTGCATCAATTTTCAGTATGCTGATGATTTGCCGCTTTATATTGCCAAGTATTTTTATGACCCAGGGCCAGTTAAGCTGCCTCAGATGGAGACATCCAGAGACATTTACAGGATAAAAATTACTAACCAAATCTAGAAACCTTCAAGGGAGAATCAAGATTGACAACATCCCAGTAATGACCATAATCCTTACTGGTTGGGGATCCGGTGGTCTGTTGCTGCCATCTGGAAATACAAAAAAAAAAAAAAAAAAGAGGGAATTTAATATTTGTTTTCAATATATTCACAACTGGTTTACTAATCAGAAGCTAGTGGACCATCACGTTGCCATTTTCACGCCATCAGGCTACCATTGCGTCATGAAGGGATGGTAGAGAACCCCCATCACATTAATTTAAAACCCACGGTTACTAGAAAGTTACTGATAAGCTGTCACTTCCTACATCTTGCTCAGAAAATATGCTCAGATCCCAAAGTTTTTCTATAAGCTTTCCCTCCACTGGGTCCAGATATTCACACAACCTTCCTCCTCCCAGTGGAACATGCTGGGAACACCTCAAGCTGGCGTCCAGGTGGTTTATTTTTATATTACCACTTCCATCACAAAGTTGTCTTTAAAGACAGGATGACCAAATTCAGAGATGCATGTTCCTGCAACTGATTAAATTCAGTTGTATTTATATAACTCAGTATCACAACAAGGTTTTCTCAAAGGACTTCAGTCAACAGAAGTAATGACACTAAACTATGCAGCACCGGGACATCCCTGTCCTTAGACCCTCCTCATTAAGGAAAAAATAAATACCCAGTTGAGAAAAAACGAAGCCTCATGGAGCCCACATTGAAGGAGAGATTCTCTCCCAGGACGGACAGGCGGATGTGCCTCTTACTTATCAAATCCAGGGGTGACTATAGCGCATGTAGTATTAATTTCCTAACCTGCATATTGGTGGTTCAAACCCCAGGTCAGGCAGTCCACATGTCCAAGTGTCCTTGAGGAAGACCCTGAACCCTCAGTTGCTCCTTGTGCCGTCACTGGTATGTTAATGTGTCGAATCAGGTTTAAGTGCTTTTAGTGCACTAATGTGTAGAAAAGTGCAATACAAGACCATTTACTATTTACTTTGATGCATCATGTTTATTCTCTGGCTTATTTTAAGGTCTCTGCAGAGATGTATGACATATCTTAAACAATGCATCTAAAAGTTGCAGGAAGGTATATTGTGGAACGATTATGCAACCTCCATTTAAAGCCTCTACATTCAGAAAGACATTATGGTCTCCAAGCTGTTCTGGTAGTTTCTTTTCCTTCCACCAGCAGAAATATTGATTAGTGAAAAGGTTAAAAAGCATCAAGGTGTGAAAGGATCCAACACATTTTAGATGTGATTCTACAATGTGGGAACCAGCTCCTCCATGTTACCATGTAGAGAGCTCCACAGCATTCACAGCTCAGGCTTTAATTTAAAGTGAAGGGGGAACCCGACCCGACCCAAAAGGAGGCCTGACCGCGCAGCAACAGCTTGATGAGTTGGGAACGACAACGTGATGATTAACACTGGTTTCTCATCAATCCTGCTCTGATCACAGGATGGCAATACCTCTGATCTCCAGTTTTCTCTCAGCCGCCGTCCAGTCCATCTCCACCACTCCTGCAGATCACTGCTGCTTCATCGCTCCTCATCTTCACCCACATCGTGGAGCCGGTTTATCATCTGTAAACAGAAGCCTGCTCTACGCTTCCACATGAACGCCTACAAACCTAAAACTGTACAGAGATGGAGGGAAAGACTGGAAGGATGTACAGAACATGGGAAAAGAGAAGTCACACGTACGTAGAGGTCAGAGGTCAACCAAGTGTCACAAGAGGTCAAAGATGAGGGTCCCAAAGCAAACCTCAGTGCAGCATGGGGTCCAGAGATCAGAGGACCCCAGAGACAGACGGGACAGAAGTGGACACCGACAGAAACCACCTGGATGAACAGAATCTCCACACTTACCTCCTTCTTATTGATCTTCAATGTTTAGTTTTATTCAATACTGACCTGGTTAGTTTTTATTGCTGCATTGTGTGTTTGCTTCATTTTGTCCCTAAAATGTAGTTTTATTTATAAGGATTCACATCAGTGATCCACATGGAGGAGAGTTTCTATTTCATGTTTAAAGGAAGGAGATCTTCTCCTATTTACGGTCACGTGAAATCAGGTTTTTAGCTTTTTAATGGAGACATTGTGGTTTTTTACGACTGCAGTCTGGATTCATTCAGTGCTGCAGAGTCATTTTCCTGTCAGCGCGTCAGCTTTTACTAAAATTAGGTTGGTTTTCAGAAATTGAGATTTATGGGGCCCTGCTTCATGTTTTGTGTTTATTTTGGCGGGATTGATATGTGGATGTTTCATTGAGACCTGAGCAAATGTTACAAGATTATGACAAACTATGTTCACGACTATGGTCAGATATTAATACAAAGAAAAAAAAAAAGCTACAAGACGAGCAACAGCTCTACCAAAAAGTCTTCAAACTGGACCCAGTGAACCCAGTTCAGAGGTACCACAAACACACTGAAGGTAAGGAAACTCTCCAAAATAAAGTGCATCTAAAGCTCTACATGAGAATCTCCTTAAACCATCATCCAGCTCCTCAGCAAGCATCCCTCCCCCCAGCGAGGACTACAGGGAAGCTCAGAGCTCACAAGAGGAAGCAGCAGCAGATCTTCCTCACAGCAGGATAAAAGCTCCGTCAGCAGCAGAAACAAGCTGAAGGTGTCTGAACGGTGAGGCCTGAACTTTCCGTCCTGCAGTCAGATCAGATGGAGATGCAGCCAGAAAGAGAAACACCCAGAGACATGATGAGCGGGACAGTTATGGCTCACGGGCCATGCGAATGTTATGGCTCACGGGCCATGCGAATAAAGGAAAGACAGGACAGAGACATGACTAAAAGTTACAGTATGGACATCACAATGTTCCTGCAGCGGATGTAACAAAACGAGCGGACGAGTCGCCGCGGCAACGACGTGGCCTCGTGAAGCTACTTTCTATGAACAGAAACCCTGAGACAGCAGAGACAGAGGGGCACGGCGGCCCCGCAGGAACAAACCCTCATGACTAAACTCTGCTCACCGTTTGAGCACAATCACGCATAGAGTTGCGCTACCGGGTTAACGGGACGGACCGAGCTGGACCTGGAAAGGAAAACCAGTTAGTGAAAGCAGAAAAAAACCAGTACCCACCGTTAGGAGACCGAAACGAACCGGCAACTATACGCGGCACGGACGAACGTACGGCTTCTTGTATATCGCTCCAACGGATCTGAAGAGACGATACCTGGAAAAAAACCAGTTGGGTTAAAGGGAACAAACCAGGACTTACCGTGAAGAAACACACTGACACACAGTTTCTGTATTTCTGGCTCTAGAGGCCTTTATTTCATATACACAGGGGGATCCAGCCGGCTCCAGGCTGGTCAACTAAAAACCGACGCAACGCCGTCACGTGGAGCCAAAACGCATCTAATCCTTTTACATTGATACATGATACACAACATGACATCATTCAATCATGGCTGCTGACAATCTGCATTCTGCTCTTTACTGCTGGCACATGTGTGAATATAAAGGAGGAAGAGGAAGAAGTGACAGAAAGAGTCCTAACAATAATAAAATACACGCTTACTGTTTGGAAATCCACCTGCAGGTTCAAAAGTTAATGCACAGAAATAACTGCTGACGTTTAACTGGGACGAGAAGCTCAGGCCTCACCGGGACACACCGTCCACATCCAGACACCTTCAACGGACAGGTAAGACGGACACGGCGGTCCAGGAAAATACCAAAAACCTCCCTTACTGGTTGCAGATCTCATGCTGGTCTGTTGCTGCATTAATCCTGCTCTGATCCCACACGATGCGAGTACCTCTGATCTTCATGGCGTCTCTTCATCATCCAGCTTTCCTGCAAAAAACATCACCACTTCATATCCATGCATCCATTTTCTACCGCTTATTCCAAAGTGCTACAAAATCCTGCATCCTGCAGATTTTTATGCATCAGACTGAAATACATGCAGATTCATCAGATAAGTGTTTAATGTCAGACGTGTTGGTGTGTATTCACACACACCCCGTTTACAAATATCACCTTCCTAAAGTGCTCTATAAACCAACACAGGTAAAAAGGTGCAGAAAGCGTCTTATTCCATCTTTACTGAATGGCAAAGTCCCACATTAAAGTTAAACACAAAGCATTTCAGCTGCTGATAGTTCTGTAATTTAAAGAACCTAACACCTAATACAGGTACACTCCTAGCTGAGCCGTGTTTGTTCCACGATGGGCTCACGGACATGAAAACATGGCCGAGCTATTAGACATTTATATCTAGAAGGCTACAAATCACTGGAAGCTTTTAATGTGTATAAAACGTATGTAATGCCACCTTTAAATCAGTTTTAGCTGTAATATTTACTGAAGCCCCAGTTATGTCTCGTTCATGTTCATATATTACAGCAAGCCTTTTAGTCATGGGTCTACCTAAATATAATAACTTCTACCTGAAATAAAACGCACACTGCATGGTCTGCATGTTGTATTTTACCCCATTGTCCTGCTTGATGGCACGTAGCCATAAAACCCATCTATTCCTTTAAATACATGCCTGCCACCTGGTATGGATCAATAACGATGTGGGTCGTCTTTAAACGGTAAGTCCCACAGCACAGCAACAGTTTGTGTTGGTGCAGCTTTAAAACAGCTTTTAGCACCATACATGCATGGTGAAATAAATGCATCTATAGGCAGGTTAAGCTTTGGGTTGAATCAGACGTCCTGAGAAGCATCACAATGACAGAATATGACTTTATGCACGGAAACGTCTTGCAGAACGGTGTGCAGAGCTGGGCATCGTGTACAAAAACACGTCAAAGCTCACTTTTTAAAAAACACAAGAGACAAGAAGACACATTATGGTATATGCTTATAGTCACTGCTTACAGGATTAATTGGTGTTTGGAGAAAATTTGATTTGTGCCGTTTTGTTTAGTTCATTTTTATACGTTATATTCAAGAATGTTGCAACAACAAGCAGCATAATGACTCAAACACAGAAACCTAAGTTTTAAATAAGCTAAATCTTGTAAAAAGCTGCAGTAAATTATGTTTCTCACCATTTTGTTACATTTTACCGCAAAGAATTAACAATAAAGCTTTGATTGAACATGAACGGCGCCATAATCATAAAGTCTGTAAACAATGTTCAGAGAAACATTTTTTTTTTTAAACGAGACATTTTCAATAAAATACTTCCTTTTTTCTCCAGTAAATTAACTTTTACAGATGAAACGCGGGAGTAACTTTCACCTACACATCACTTCCGCACTTTTATTTCCCGCGCTTTCTGACATTCTTCTTCTTGTCTGGTTTATTTGGCGGTTGGCAAACAACTAAATGGTGCATTACCGCCAGGAGTGTGGACCAGGATGCATGCTGCCATTGCTTTCTGACATTTAACCACCCACATCGTCCTTACCTGCGCGAACTGGTGGTTTCATCTTGGAGATGGACGCGGTTAGCTAGCTGTCTGCGCGCGACAAACATTTCTGCTACCTGCCGGGTTTGGCACGCTCACCGGAAGGCGCTTTGATTAGCGCAGGTGCACTGATTGCGCGCGCAAAGCACACCTGCGCTAATCAGGATAACAAGCTGCAGAAAAATGAAAGTTTGAATTAATTCTGTTTGCTTTATTTACTGAAATATAAACTTTATGCTGAGAATGAGTTTAAAAACAGCAACACAAAAAACCACAAATTAAAAAATCTGTTTCTAATTAAACCTGATATCACGTGATGACATCACAGCCTCAGGTGTGACTGGAATATTATTGGGTGATTTATTACTATTTACTTGTTTAATGATTGTTTATAGTTGCTCCAAATGATGAAAGTCTGATGGAAAATTGTCTTTAAGTCTTTTTGTGTTGTTTGTCAGAGAAATTTAAGGCATTGAATGTGTGTGTGTGTGTGTGTGTGTGTGTGTGTGAATGTGTGTGTGGATGTGTGTGTTAATGTGTGTGTGTGAATGTGGGTGTGGATGTGTGTGTGGTGTAAAACACTCCACCATGACTGGAAAAGTGCTATATAAATACAAGTCCATCTACCATTGTATTACTCTTGTTTTATGTCTTATATGTTCTTCATCAGCACATGAAGCACTTTGATTAGTTATAAATGTATTGTCTTATTGATCTGGCATCAACTTTAATCCATTTGCTGTGAATAAACGAATGAATCCATAGCTCATGTTTCCAGCCGAGCCCCATTTGCTGCTGCACCAGGTCAGGTGTCTCATCTTCCACACAAAACAGTCCCCACGCAGTTGTTTCAGGTGTAACGGCCTCATCCAGAGATGATGCTCAACTGGATCCAGGTAAACCCCGCGGAGGCTGGTTCTTCCCGCGGTCAGCGAAACATGTCCAAGACCGACATCCTGCGAGGAGTCATCACGGAGAAGCTGACCACCGCCGCCCGGGAGATCTTTGCGGTTATGGAGAGGACCGTAGCCGACTACGAGGAGGAGGCTTCGGTGTTCAGACAGGAGATCGACCGGCAGAAGAAGCAGCTGCAGCTCCTGCAGCCTGATATCAAAGTGGAGCCGACAGGTCGGTTAAACAGTCCCTGTGCTTGCTATGCTAGCATTATGTGCTCACAGAAACCCTGTTACCAAAATGTTCATTTTCTGTGCCGCTTTGTCTTTTTATACCCATCAGCATCCTTTACAGGTTTAATACAATATTATGTAATATTTTAAATAATTCGGCACCCATTTAGAAAATTTAAAAAATTTGTTTAAACGTTAAACAGTTAATTTATAAACACCTGTTTATGCTATCCTCACATGAAGAGGCTGCAAAGCATCGTTTACAGGGAGGTTGTTTTGTGTACCGCGTTGCTGATTATGACACATTTAAAGGAAATTATGTACAAAAAATGATTAATTCGGCACGTTTAGTCCATTAAATGAAAAAGTTTAGTGTTTGTTTTTATGCAGCTACTGAGCTAGCCGTTAGCTGGCTAGCCCGAAGCTGTGTTTATAAAAGCAGACACAGATATTGTGAAAATATCTCTAAATTAAGAAAATGTTTTAAAAAATTATAAAATTACAAGTCCATTTACTAAATAAAATACATTTAAATACTTTCTGGAACAGCTTATATTTACTGGATCAATACAAAGTTGGTGGCCTGCTGGCTAACCAGCTGAATAAACTTTATTAGGCCCGAGCACCGAAGGCGGTGCGAAGGCCTATTGTATTTCGTTCGTTTATTCTTATTATTATTATTATTATTATTATTATTTTTCTTAGTCGACTTATTTCGCATTTTTGGAGGCCTGAACATGCTCGAAAACTCACGAAATTTTGCCTACCCCCCCAGACGAATGCGAAAAATTCGATATTTTGGCGTCTCCGTGAACGCTCGGGCAAAATTGCGCGATAGCGCCACCTATAGAAAAGCCCCCTATTTTAACTTTCTTCAATCTTAATGAAACTTGCTACACATGTTAAGCATGCT
>JBAMIG010016621.1:0-10555 GCA_037177335.1 Kiunga ballochi | reverse complement strand
CTGCACAGTGTTATTGCTTTCTCCAATGTCAGGTCATGCTCCCTTAGCAATCTCTCTCGTAGACTATTATCTGGAATTTCACACACCAATCTGTCTTTCATTAATGAGTCGGTGAGACCTCCAAACTCACATGTTTTCTTCTATTTTTCAGTTCAGTTACGTATTGGTCAATGGTCTCTCCAGACTTCTGTGCACACGTGAAGAATCAATGCCTCTCAAAAGTTACATTTCTTCTTGGAAGGCAATAAGCTTCAAACTTTTCTAGTATCTTATCCAGCTTCATGCGGTCAGCATCAGACTCAAATGTAAAGTTGTTGTATACTTCTAGCGCTTCCTCACCAATGACATGCAGGAAGACAGACGCTTTGGTCTTCTCTGTCTTCTCATCAGCTCCAATTGCTGCCAAGTACAGCTCAAACCGCTGCCTAAACCTCTTCCAGTTTTCAGCTACGTTACGTCAGCTGCAGATTGGGTGGCGGGTGTAATCCCTCCACGACTGGTTTGGCACGGGAGTTTCTTTTCGGCAAACACGGAGCAGGATGCGGGAGTTAGCTTTAGCGGTTAGCCTAGTCGCGCTAGCTCGTCACAAACAGACCATCCTCTGACACCATGTTGTGTTTATTGCGTGGTTTCTTCAATGATAACACCAGGTTTAATTTGAAGAGATCGAGCTTTATGAACGTGCCGTTTATCACGTCTGTCTGCCGCTAAACCCGTCACCTATATACAGCTGTCGTAAAAACATACGCTCCTCTTTGTGCTTATCATTACACAGGCTTAGCTCCGAGCTACAAGCAGCTCTGAATTTAACAGATGTCAATCATCCATCCACCGCTCCCAGATCCATCTGTTTGTCCATATTGATATTTTCCTGGAAAGGGACATGCGATGCTGCCAAGCAGGCGATGGGGGTAACCGACGTAACCCATTGAGCTTCAGTTTAGCTCTTTAGAGACAAACTGGTGACGTCCCGGAGACTCTGCCTTTGTTTTTATTGCAGTCACAGCGTTCACAGCCAGTCACCTTCCTGATGCAAAACATGTTAAAATAAACAAATGAGGCGTCTTTCATTAAATAATGACACAATGAGCACACATATTCCTGATTTGATCTGATGTAAATTCATTTGCTTGAAAGAAGGAACAAAACAGCAAATGTACAAACATTAAACATGAACATCTTTTCACATCACACATCTGAAAAGTCACGTTTTCCAGGCCCAATGATCAAACATTTGCTCTTTTTAAAAAGGTGTGGTGGAGCTTTATTATCAATAAATGGTGAAATTCTTGTCACAGTGATAAGAGAGGATGATGATGATGAAATGTTGCAGTCAGACACGGCATGAGGAACTACAAAGGTGGAACGCAGGCAGCATATTAATTCTCAGTATTCCTGCCAGTAACATCGTTTCTGCAGCGTGTTCTGTTGATACTGGATACAGTGAGTACATATGAGAATAAAAAGACGTTTCTGGCTTTAATGAAGACGAGTGAAACGTATAAGACCTTCATTTACATGTGGGGAAACACGGTTGTGTCACAATTCGAGTTAAAACTTGTGACGCGTTCACATTCACAGAACTTTGAATGGATGAACGTTGATGTGATGGCTCGATACATTTTCAGGTATAGTTGCACCGATCTGCATAAAAACAAACTCTCCACTCTGAGGGTTGTTCTTTACAACCCTGATCAGCTTTAAATGTATAAATCATGCACTAAAAACCTGTAATAGCATGTTCTCATTTAAACATTTCAATATGTTACTTAAACAATGTTCTTTTACAGGGTTTTTTGTACCAGATGTGTGGAAATGAAACGGTTATTTAATGAACTGCCACTCTGCTTGTCAGGTTGGAGGCGTATCAGAACAGAAGCACACTGCGAACCTTCCTCTGGAACATGGATGATCAGGAATAGGTAGTTTATTTACTCAGAATCTCCCTCACATCTTCACACCACAAGCCGCCTGCCAGGCAGGATGCTCCGTGTTTTCATGCTCTGCCATCTGAATGTGAGTCTGAGCAGAAAGGTTTGTAATTAAGCAGAGTCCGGCATGGTCTTCAAGGCTTAAAACCATTCTGACTTCAGCAAAAAAAACTCCTCATCCTTTTTGTTGATCTGCACAACTCCTCAGAGATAAAACCTGAATCTGATGCTCACTTTCATCCCCTCGTCCTCCCCATGTCTGCATGACTAAATGCACTGAGCTGCTGCCGCGTGATTGGCTGATTGGTTATTTGCGTTAATGCGATAGCGGCCGGTGCACAGTAGGTTTATAGAAAAGGTGAAAATAATTATTCAGTGTCTTTCTTTTAATTGAACTATTCTTTTAGCACAGAATGCCTCCAGTTGTGCATGATTATAACTTTTCTTACGGGAATGCTTGTCACTAAGAAAGCCTCATAATACTTTATTATTTCTATCATCATCAGTGTTATGCAGCAGGACTAGTAGAGTTCAGAAAGTATCTGACTGATATTTCCTCTCCTTCTAAGCTGTTCTATACTCCCTTTGTTTCTGTGCTTCTCTCCTTCCTGCTCCAGTGTCTAAAATGATCAGAGCTTACAAACACATGGTTTGGCATAGTCATTAAAAGAGATACATGCTTATGGTTAATGTCATTAAATTCTGCTTTATCTTAAGACATTTTATTGACATATTCAATTCCATCTGGACTATTAAAACAAGTAGTGCAATTTGTGTTTTTACAAACTAATTCATACACGCATGCTTAATGCTTGGTCACATTTTAATGGATGACGCCATTTTAACACTCATATCAGACCAGGGCTCTCCAACTCCAAACCCTGAGCGCTACCGCCCTGCAGGTTTTGTTGTTCACTGCTGCATCATGTTACACCACTTAGACTTAAAGCTCTGGGTGAAGAAAGCGTATTTTATTAACACAAATGAAGGCTGACAGAGTCAGAGTGTAGACGTTCTCCTCAGACTGGCACCGGGAACATGCACAAACTGCTCGCTTTACCCCCTAAGGCTGAAAACAGTAAACTGCATAACAAGATGATTTGAATGTATTATTAATGTGAATAAAGAAGACCACTGAGCAAACGCAGCTAACAGAATAATTTCCTAATAAATGCTACACACACACTCCTTATTTGAATCAATGGTTCATTAACAAGCAGTTGTAGAAGATAACAATTCATTTGAGTCAGGAGTGTTATACCAGGAAAACACTTGTTGGATGGTAGCTGTTAAAGTTTATGAGTAAATGAGATTAGAAAGACCTCATATAGAGCTGAGGAGGACAAAGCAAGCTTTCTAGAGGGGAATGTTTCATAGGGTTAGCATGAAGCGAGTCATATGCTACAGCACGTCCCATGATGTTTAATCACACACGCTCCACGCAACAAGAGTTAACATGTAAAATAGGACAGCATCACTGCAGTTATGTGATAAAATCAGGGGCCTGCAGGCTCATCGTGTAAAGGACTAAGTTATACACAGAAGCATCACACATCTGTAAACAATCATAAACATGTTTATTTATTCATATCTGAGACGTATTCTCCAAACCATTTAAATCCACACAGACGGCTGGTTGCCTTAATAATAATAATAATAATTATAATAATAATAAATAATAATAATAATACATTTTATTTACATTTATCTTGAGAGGACCAGGATCATCTTCACTACCAGCATCTGAGCTTTGTTCACAAAAAGCTGAAGAAGATTTTTTAGCTTGAAAATCTGCAGATTAATGCAGATTAAACCTTAATCTGTTTAATTTTTTTTGATAAGATCTTTCTTTGTTTAGCAGGATTCAGGGTTGGAATTTCACAGTGATGTTGTGTTTCTATGTGAGCATCGTCTCAAATTAAAGCCGTGGCCGGCAATGTCGTGCACACCTCGTCGCATTTTCACAAAATAAATTCTAAAAGTGAAAATGAGCTTCAACAGTGTAAAAAGAAAAACCGAGCAGGTGCAGATTTCAACCTACATCGACTTTTTCCTCCTTTTGGCACTTTTTTCTCTCCCTTTTCTTTGTTTTCGCCCAAAGCCAGACCTTTACCTTCTGCATCTCGCTTTACAGCCTGCATCCTCTCAGCTAAATTTAAAGCCTCCCTAAGACCATGTTTATACATCCACAGACAGCGCTGTCTCCTGCAGAGACTGCTGTCTACACACGAACTCAAAATGCCTTCCTATTCTAAGCTTTAACCCTCCTGTGTCTGTATTTTAGAGGAACACTGTAAGGAGGCCATGATGAATTAACCTCCTGTGGGCATCAGAAGTGAGAGCACATATCAGTAGGAGGATGTGGGAAGGAGGTGCATCATGCTGGATGGAGATACTTCATATAAACAGCTCTCAGTATTTAATAGATCATTTATTATAATCTATGTATTCATTATGTTAATATTTCCATTTCAAAGGGGCCCTTTGCCTCCTTGCTGAAGCGGCTGGGTTGTTACCAGGCACTGATACATCAGCAGGGATGCAGATTAATAATTAAGTCATTATTTGCTGTAAATTATGTGAAAAGACACCAATAACACCCATCAGAAGTGTTACACAGTGATGAAGTGCACTCACCAGGTAAAAACACCTTTCATGAAGACATGAGGGACATGTTTGATGACTGGAGTAACAGGTCATTGGCTGCATGTGCCCAAAAGCCGCCTCTGGAGATAAATGTGACCACTGGTTTCCAACAAGAGCATCTGAACTTCCAGCAAGGTTTAATCCTCATTAAAACAAACTCTATAGTGCATGAGAACATGTTTGATCAGCATGGACTCTGTTCTAACAGAACACCTGGGTTTACACACAAAAATGGTTTGCAGGACAGAAAGCTCATGAAAGCAAACATCTTTAGTCATACATCTAAACATGATACATAAAGAGTTTGACCTGCGTCTCCATGAAGACTGCAGGCTGCAGTGTTATCCCACTGCAACACAGCCGGCTCCACAGGTAATGGCAAGCTGGTGCACAGGTTGACAGGAAGTTGTTTAAATCAGGTGCGTTACACCACTAGTGCATGTCCACATACAGGCAAAATGAATGATTCAGCAAATAGAGTCAGATGGACATTGAAGACAAACGTTAGGAAATGAAAGAAAACAAGAAAAAAGAGTAAATGTTGAACAGTGTGTTATCTGCACTTTTATTAAGACGCATCAAAGCAACTTTTAAAGGACAAGAATGTGTGAAAGATTCAACAGTTTGTTCAATAATTGTGCTTTTGAGATAGGAGGAGATGAAGAAAGGATCCTTTTGTAAGATTAATAACCTGGAAACATCTCTTTACATTAGTTTAAAATTCTACTTTTCATCATCACAGATTTGAGAAAATCATTATTTAAATGTCTTACTGAGGTAAAAAGCTTTTATTAGGCTTCATCAAATATGCTTATTTGGTGGATTTCTTATGTTTTAGAGGTCTCCTCTCAGGTCATTGTGACAGGTAGCAACGGGACTCCAAACGCTGACTGGTTGGGTGTTTGAAGCATGGATGGATTTATTAAATGAGCAGAGAATCAAAGGAAAAAAGAACTTTTTAAGTCTCCATTTTGTTTAATGAAAAACTTTAGATCAGCATTGAGCTGCATATTCTAAGATAAAAATAGGTGTAAAATCTGTGATGCTAATGAACATGTCTCCCCAGGTGTAAAGCCTCTCAGGTGTTCAGAGGAAGGTGCGTCACTTTATATTTGCCCAACTGGACCCTGATGACTGCGCCCATTGGCTTCCAGGCTTTGTGTTTACTTTTAGAACATCCCATAGTATAATTAATCCCCCTGCTGGTTTTTGCTGCATGTCCACTCCCAACAAAAATGTCCCTCATCTTACTGTAGAAACACAAACTTACTCCTCTATATTTTAAAAAGATGATGAAGTGTTGGTAGAAAAAGAATGTGCTGTGACTGTGCAGGAACAGAACATCCCATGTTTGGCTATTAACATCACCCCAAAGACATTCCTGACTTCAACAGTCTCATTACTCACTCAGTTTGAGACTGAGAAGAGCTTTTTGTCACCATAAAAGAGTATTTGGACCGTATTTGATCTAAAGCTCAGAATAAATCTCAGATTGTTGTTCAGGAAGTTCTTTGCAAGCTATTTTATTAAGTCTGTTAGGTCAGGATGAAACCCTGAGCCTGAATCAGGTTCCCTCTAAAACATGCAGGACAGAGGATCCAGTAGGACCAGGACTGAGAAGCGCTGCTCTACTGGACATCGATATGATGGGAAAGGCCATTGAAGTCATTGAGCTGCTGGATTTATCAGATAAAGGTCAGATACAACATTCAGGTTTTGGTTATTAGATCATGCACCATTGGTCCTAAAATGTCCCCCACACCATCACACCAGCAGCTTGAGTCATTGATCCCAATCAGGCTGGTTCTATGGATCCTAGTCCTGTCCACTGATATCTGACCCGGACCTCTGCATGTTGCAGCTGAGAGGAAGACTCATCAGAGCAGTGTGTGTACTGTAGCCTCGCTTTGGTCTCTTGTTGCTGCAGTGAGACACCTGCACAGGTGGCCAGTCCATAACTAGTTAATCAGACATGCAATTCTGCATACTTTGCATAATGCAAGTACATTTATTTTTTAATATATTCATTTTGACTGATGATCATTCAGATAAACAAATGAGAGGTAAGTTATAGAAAAAATGCATCAAACTTTACTTTTACAGTAATGAAATAGTTGCAGTGGGTCACCTGAGGCAAGCGACACACCTGAAAGCATCCAAAGAAATGAAGCTTAAATAAAACATGATGGATAATTTGATACAGAGGGAAAATTGTGATGTGAGATCCATGTCATGCATGGAGAATACAGAGACGTTTAAATCCCTGTTGCTGCTCTTCCCCTCCTGTAATTTAGCTTTTATTTAGAGAAGAGTTGTGCTGACACCATCCAGAAAGGCACGGAAGGAATTTCACTCATGTAGGAACTCTGAACACATAGAGTAACCCCAGGATGAAAGCAGACATTGTGGATCCTGTCGCTATAGAAACAAACATCCTGCTGTGAAACACAGGAGGAAAGATGTCACACACATCCGTCCTTCTGCCACCCTGTTACCCAGTCTCACTTCCTAACAACCCCTCCATCAATCCTTTAAGTATGTGACAATATTTAACATTTAATATCTTAAACAACCTATTCATGCCGTTAACAAGCAGACATCAAATAAAGATAAAACATCCCTCTTACTTAAATCATCATTTATTCTAGATGATGCTTTTCTCCATTTCCCTTTTTCTATTTGTTTTAAAGTTTATTTTAATGCTTCCTGTACCCTGCTGTAATGCTTTAGATGTTTTCTGTAATTCTCTTGTACATGCTCCAGGAATAAACTTGCAAAATCAATGCAATGATTAAAATACCCACAAAACTTTGGTTCTGATGGAGACATTTCAGACAATCCCAGAATATATTGGTAAAATCTCCCACCAGCCCATAATTCCTCCCGTAGATGTAGGATGTACTACTAAAGTACATTTAAGTTTAAGCATCAAGGAGAAAAAATAAAGGTCCTCAGAATAAAAACGTCCCTGAGCAGCAGATATGGCTGCATTAGGGAAGCTGGAGTGTGTGGAAGTTGCTGATGAGAAAATGCAGAGAAATAAAACTCATCCCTTCATAATTATATGTTTCCTCTCTGCTTATGAAAGCATGCTTTGTTAAACCAAAGTGTGAGAGCACTTTGCTGAGAATGACCTTGCTAAGATGATAGGAGGTGTATGCGGGGAGAGGGAAGAAAGCAAAGCAGGAGGCGCTTTTGCTCAGACAAATGTTTCATCTGTGGCAAATTTCTAATTATTAAACAATCTGACTTAGATCTTTTGTAAATCATCTTTCTCCATCAACAAATCTGTCAGAATGAACAGCACCGAGGTATTTTAACAGGAAAAACAGGAAACAAATTAAAAAAAGGAAGAATCAAATCAACATGATCACAGATTACCTTCATATTTGTCTCCAGCTTGAAGACGAGATGAGTGCTGTTACCTACGGTTAGGTTGATACTGCCTGCAGAAATTCTTGTTTTTAGGTAAGAGGTGATATTTCATGAGATTTCAATATGAATCCTATAAAAGATGACAAAGCCTGACAACAAATTAAGAACTTTCTACATAAAACCAAATCTGAATGTGACTTTAGCTTCTCTCTGCAACTCTAACAAAGGTCACAACACAACAACTTTAAATGTTACATTTTCACGTTTAAATGAGATATAAAGGTATATAAAGGCATCTTTTCAGCGTACATCTTTTATTTAATAAAAGTAATACAGAGGTAAGATTAGTTTAATCTGACCTGGTTGTGTTTCAGACACTACAGGAGGTAGAAACATATTAAGCAGGTAACTGTCCTACAAAAAGAACCTTATTAGAACAGTTTTACTAAATAAGATGAGTCCTTTTTGTTAGTGTGTGACTCCTGCTGAGACGTGTGTGGTTGACTTGGTTGTATCTTTTGGAAAATGTCCTCTTTTCTGATCCTTGTGCTGCATATCTTACCTCAGTCACTTCCAACCTCGTGCTGCTCTGTTTGCTTTAGCTTTACTGTGGAGCCTCCTCCTGTGGTTCTGATCAGTATGAGTGCAGTTTCATGATCCATGCAGTGAAAAGCTGGACTTAATGGCCAGTTTGACAAGCAGACTCTCTAAGTCCACAGCTCGGGTTAAATGGGGACAGCAGCGCTACGAGACGGGAATGTAGGCGAGCTGGTGGAGGAAGACGAGCTGCAGGTGTAAGAGGAAGCTGGTACTTTTCTGGTATCATCTGCTCAAACTGTCACAAACCACAGCTTTACAGACCACCGATTCCATTTACTGCATCCCAGTCAACCAGTCAGGAATCCTCCTCTGAAAGCTGGGGAGATTTTCTTTGTTTTCCTACCAGAGGACTCATCGTGTCTCCTTCTTTTGAAGCTTTGATGCAAAACCCCTGCTGGTAAGTTGGATCTGCTTCCCTTAGAAATAAACCTTTCATTTTTAGATGGTATTACTGGTGATATGAGCCTCCCAGGCTTCCCTCCAAAGCTTTTTAAAGAAGCATTTTCTACTATTGGAATTTCATCAACATGTTCAGTGTTTAATTAAAACACCTGATTCTTTAATAATTTCTATTTTCAGGCCATTTTCCAATGTGATCGAGTTCATTAGAGCCTCGATCACATCAATCTGTTCTCCAGCTCAGACTCAAAGTGCACCTGGAGCTCTTTTTCCAAGGTCCAGCTCAACTTCTGATTGGCTGTTGTTGCATTTTAGACCAAAGCTGTGTGTTCTGTCACACCATGCCAAGATCATTTCAACCACATTGTACATTTATTTATTTCAAGCAGGAGATTCAGAGCGGTGCTGGAATATTTGAGCCCTGGTTTTGTGAAGATTAGGAGTTTTATTGTCAATTTTCTCTCTTTTTCCAGGTGAAATTGAAAGGTTTTAATGTGCAGCCCATGCATTAATAAAATCCTAGTAATTCTGGTCTATTTAGCTCATTGTCAAATTAACTTTGCAGTGGAAACCTTCAGAACAACACAAATAAAAATAACATATTAATTTGCCAGAACAAATAAAAAAAGGTTCATTATAACAATAAGAGATGAAAAGATGCCCATGTTTTTACCAACCCTGCAGGCTGCATGGTGACTTTTCATGTCCCCAGTGAAAAACTGGCTTGTAAAATATAAAAATATGAGCAACTTTACATTATTAATCTTCACACTGGTTTTGTGATATTTTCACGCAGTGCTTTTAAGGTTTATTCATAAGTGAACTCTGCTTGTGTGCAGTAAGTTTGTGGATCCTAATGAAGCATTTCTGGGCCATGTTATAAAGTTTCTATATCTTTGTTTTGTCATTTTCCCCCAGATACACGTTTGGTGGGAGAAAAAGAGTAGGAAGTACATAAAAACAAAGGCAACAGGGTTCATGCAGCACCAAATTATTTTTCCAAACCCTGCAGGCCAGAGCCATAACACACGTCAAGGTCTTCATAGCAGCTGCCATATCTAACAGCGACAGCTAATAAAGTTATTCTCTTTGACAGTGGTGAGGGACGCTTCCAGTGTAAATAACTGGGAAAGATCAGCAGGACAGTCAACGCTCACTGACCTATGGACAATAACGGATGTAGCTGACTGAGCAGGCGTTGCCTCGTACAGGAGCTGGACATAGATGTCCAAAGTCGTGTCAGAAGGCAAAGCAAGTTCATTTCAATATGACATTTCATGTCATGAGAATATTTAATAATTTATTAGTTAACGTGACGCCACATTTAACAATGCAACCAATCACAGGACTATCATGGAGGAAACAGGTGTGTAGGTGTAAACATTCATTTGGTTTCGTGTGTTATGAATGAAGCTATATGCTAATAAATGTATTAATATGTTAGTGAAAATAATCATATTTATAACCAGTATTCCTACCAATGCTAATAAATGTATTAATATGTTAGTGAAAATAATCATATTTATAACCAGTATTCCTACCAATGCTAATAAATGTATTAATATGTTAGTGAAAATAATCATATTTATAACCAGTATTCCTAC